>JBAMBP010000820.1:0-12696 GCA_037044515.1 Phortica magna | reverse complement strand
TTTGATTTACATGTTGAATGGCATGTACGCCTCCATGGGTGCGCTCCTGTACACCAGCCTCTTTGAGCACTTCCACAACATGCTTTACAGTCTCGGTTTCATGATCACCGTCTTCTCGGCCATCTTCTTCAACCGTCTCCTGTTCGGCATGTGGGTCGACCACCAGCACGGCGTTCTCGGCCTCGACTCCGCCGCCGAGTGCAACAAGTCCAGCTGCGTGAACATGCCCCTGATTGTGGCGACCTGCCTTGGTGTGCCCGGGCTCCTGCTTGGCATCCTCATCCACATCCGCTACTCTCGCTTTGTTCGCCGTGTCCGCGCTGCCGCCAACGCCGCCCTCAACGACGACAACACCCCCGAGAATGAGAGCTTGGAGTAACGAGAATGAGTATTAACAATGAAAGGAACATAAGTAAACTCTTTTTCTTTCTTTTTTTTTTTTTTCAAGAATTTATATAAACAAAAGAGAACTCTGTCCAGTGCCACACACACACCTAATCCGAAACTACAAAAAAAACGAAAGAAAAAAAAAGTTCCGTGTGGGCACTGGTGGAGTTGCTTCCTGTGGGGGAAATAAAATAAAAAAAAGAAAAAACATCCGAAACAATAAAAATTCGGCAAATCGAAAAACAAAAACAACAGGAACGTGTAGGGGAAACTTTGGGGACAAACCCGCCTCTCGCTTCCACATTTTCTTCTTCTTCTTTGAAATAATCACTTTAATATTTGAAACTCACTCCATTTTCTTTTGATTCTTTTTCTTTCATGCTATCCCACGGTTTTGTTATGCGAAATAAAACAAAAAAAAATTGAGGAAAATGCCGAAAGATGGTTACAAACCACAACCGACAACTTGGGAGCACAAAAACACAAAAATAAAAATAAAAAAACACCGAAACAAAAAAAAAAAAAAATATTGTACGCAAAGTTTGTTTATATAAGAATTGGGAGAGGTTGAACTGCCACGGCAAACAAGAACAGGAAAGAAAAAGCAGCAACCTCTTCACTTACCCCTTCGTTTTTTTTTTTTTTTTACACAATAATATTGTTTTTTTTTTTTTTTCAAATTTACCACCTTACCATCATATCACAAATCACCTTCCACACCCCATTTATTACTCCTTGTTGTGTATCCCTGATTTTTACCATTTTTATTTTACCACCGTTGAAGACAAAAAAAAAAAGAAAAAAGGAAAATATTATCAAACTGGGAAAAAAATAAAAAGAAAAAAAAAACAGTGCCAGCGAACAAAAGGGAAAAAAAAAAAAGGAAAAGACAGTACACACATCAACACACACACGCACGTACTAAAAAGAAAAAAAACAGAAACAGTTGAGGAAAGAGAAAATAGCATGCCCACAAAAAAAAGAAAAAGGAAAAATAACTTTTCGGGAAACTTTGGGGACAAACCCGCCCGGGAGTTCTGTTGTTATTCACTTTTTTTTTTCCTTTTTTTAATTTTTCTGAGTATTGTTATTTTTTCTCTTTTTTTTTCGCTGTTTCCAAGTTGTTGTTGTAGTTGTCATGGTTCGTTTTTGGTCAACGTTGATGTCTTTTTTTTTAGCATTTTTATTAAGTAAAAAATAATAATAATAATACTTTGTGCTGTTCGTGAGCTGCTAAAGATAAATTCTACAGGGTGATAAACAGGATCTTCCAACTAAAATCACTTTTTTCCTTTTCCCTTTTCTTTTTTTTTTTTTTCATTAAAGTTTTTCCTTCTTCACAAGAAAAAGTTTCCAAATTTCAAAATAAAAACAATAATAAAAATGAGTTCCGCGCCACTTCCCCCGCTGACCCGTTCATCCCCATCTTTGACGCAGAGAGTGAAATCCTTTTTATTCTTTGCCGGCTCTGCCGGATCACGGCCACAGCGGTCTCCTCAACTACGAGCGGACACCCACGACCTACACCTACTACGACAGTATGGATGATAATAATAATAAAGTAATAAGTAAGGAGGAAAGAAGGCGAGAGGCGCTGGTGTGTTATGCGGCTCTGTGGCTCTTGTATTATCTCTCCTTGGCGCTCTGTATTTCCTACTTGATTTATATTTTAATTTGTGTAACGACGGCGGAGCGCTTTTCTGCCTCTTCTCATTTTCCCTCTTTGTGTTATTTTTCATCTTTCGCTGTGGCGTCTGCTGCCGTGCGAGCGCGATCACCGCCTCCGCGTCGTGGCCGAGAGCCGATTTCTGCGGGGAGGACACACAGGAAATGGAATGAAAAAGGAGAGGCGAGAATAAATGATGTTTGTTGTTTGTTTGTTTGTTTGATTTTTGTTTTGTTTTTTGTGGTCTCGCGGATATTTGCAGAAGACCTCATGCTATTTTATCAATATAAAAAAAAAAAAAAAAACTGCTGCGATGACGGTAATCGTAAGCTAAAGCTGTACAACTAAGCAGAGAGAATTTCGAAACAGTGGAAAGAATTGAGGATTGACTAAATTTATGGGTAAGTCTCAAAATTTTCTTTTTCTCTCTCTCTTTCTCTATGTTTCTATCTACATATAGCCCTCAACAACAGTAATCAAGCGCCCCCCAACAATAACAACCACCAAAAAAAAAAATAATAATATATAAGTGTAGTGGTCATGGCCGCAACTCGTTGGATCTGTCGGATCGCCTACTATGGCCTCCTCCTCGGGGCCCTCGCGTACGCCATCTACTGCATCATCAAGATCCCTCGCTACCGCTACGTCGCCATCATCGCGCTTTACTCCTCGTCGCCGTGTTTGTCTTCTCCCTCTGGCGCTTCCTGCCCACGGAGCGGCAGATACTCGACCAGGAGGCGCGGCACAAGGCCAGCAAACGACTCCAGGGTGAGGGTGGCAATAATAATAATAATAATGGTGGTGGTGGTGGTGGTGATCTCTTCTTTGAAGCTGCCGCTGCCGAACTGTGATTTGTTTCTTTTTTTGTTTTTTCTTTCACTTTTTAGTTTTTCAGGTGCTATGCGAGCATAAGCACCCATTCTTTGTTTGTTTGTTTATGTTTTTTTGCTTTTTGACAATTTTCCTTTTCATATTTTGTTTTTGTTACTTTTGTTGTTATTTGGTGGTGAGTGTTTTCCTCTGAATACATAGTTGTTCTTTTTTGAAGTGTAATTTCCATCTTTCTCTATTCCCTGCTTCTCAACCTCAACCCATCAGATAAAAAAAAGTAATAAAAAATAAACTAAAATAAATATAATGTCCGCTGAATCCGCACCGAGCTCCACCGACAAGTACGTGGAGATGGGCAAGGACCTCGCCGTGCGCGGCCGTAGGATGGCAGCAAGGACCTGATGACGCCGCGCGGTGGACGGCAGCAAGACGGCGGCCGCGACCATCAGCCAAAAGGCGGAGGAGTACGAAGTGAAGGAGAAGGCCATCGAGCGCCACCAACACGGCCATCCGCTGGACGCGCGACGCTTTTGGCTGGGCCGGCGACCAGACCAAGAACTTGGTCAACACGTACATTGTCAAGGGCAACAAGGAGGCCAAGGAGGCGGCCCCGGCCCCGCCGCAGTCCACCATGACGATTGGCAAGAAGCTCTTCATTGTCGTCGTCCTCGGTGTCGTGGTGGCGCAGGGCGTCCTGATCCACCGCGCCTTCAGCAACGCCCCCAGCAGCGAGGACAAGAAGGAGGAGAAGAAGCCAGAGGTGGAGAGAAGAAGCCCGAGGAGGAGGAAAATGAAGGAAAAGGACGGACATGAAGAGTACTAAATATAAAATACTTATGTCGGCCTTTCTTTTTTTCTTTTCTTTTCTTTTCTTTTCCTTCTTTTCTTTTTTTTTTTTTTATGTGTAACAATTATTTTGAATTTTAACCCACAAAAAAATAAATAAATAAGCTGAAACACGATTGTGGGATTGGGTCTCCTTCCCGTTTCTGTTTCCGTATACTGTAAGACGTGGGCGTCGATAGAACACAAAATTCATTTCTGTTATTATTTCTGTTATTATTATCGTTTTGATGTTGTTGTTGTTTTCTTTTTTGATTTGTTCCTTTTGACGGATTTTAACGTTTGCACAACTTTCCTTTTTTCTTCTCTTTTCTCCTTTCTTCACAAAATAGCGGCAAAAAAAAAAAAAACAATCGACCATTCCCTGTCGGTGCCCACCGAGGCATTGGGCGGTGTGCGGTTATGGGGATCGGATCATCGCCCAATAGGGCTGAGCCTAAGGGATGGGACTGGAGGGGATGGGGGTATGGGGAAGGGAGAGGTGGCGGGGGTGGGTGGCTATCTAGGGTAGGGGGCACGGCAAAAATAAATAATAAAATGGTTTTGGAAATCGCACTAGCAATAATATTATTTTTTTTCTTTTCTTTGTCTTATCGTTCCGTGTTTCTCAGGACCACTCCAGTTCGTGTGGCTGGATGGGCCGCTCGCAGGGCTTGACGGCGCTGACGGCGCGCTCCTTGTCGCGGGCGGTCGCCTTGCGCATGTCGAGGGCGTCCTCGTCGTTGCGGAAGGGTCCGCGCGGCCCGTCGCCCCGGTAGTAGCCCGAGCACGCGGCGGTAGACGGAGTAGCCGAGCCGCGCGTACATGTCCTGCGCGACCGTGTTGCTGGCGCGGACAAAGAGGTCGACAAAGAAGGCGTCGTGGATGACGGTGGTGGTGCGCTCGAGCTCCCGCATGAGCGCCTCGCCGAGCCCGAGGCGGCGGAAGGTCGGGGCGACGGTGACGGCGCTGACGTGGCCGTGGTGGTTCTGCCCGTCGCCCTCCGCCTTGCCCAGCGTGTAGGCCATCGGCAGCCCAGTGGTCGGGTGCTCGCACAGCCGGAGGTACTCGGGCCAGTGCGTCGCGTACTCGCCATAGAAGCTCGTGGAGTAGGTCTCGGTGAGCTGGTCGAGGTTGACAAAGTTGAAGGTCATGGTGTCGAGGATGCTCATGTCGCGGTACGTTGTCATGGCTGCCACGACTACCTTTTTTATTATTATTATTCTTGTGTGAGGAAAACGAGAAAAGAGAAGAGCCAGGAGAGGGATGAGGAAAACAGAAAAGAAAAAGATGCTGTCTGAAATAAATGGAAGCAATGGAAAGGAAGAAAGAAAAAGAAAAACAGGACAATAAAATTCCAGAACCGAAAACGGGAAAAAAAAAAAAAAGACAAGACAGGATGTGGTTGCTGCTCAGTATTTTTGGTTTGTGCATCCGAAACGTTCAGACCTCAATGTTCTGAAAAAAAAATAATCTCATCACAAGCAACACGAAGCGAGCCAAGAAAAATAAAATAATAATAATAAAAAGAACAGATAGGACAGATAGGACAGGAACTGTGGTTGTGTCATCAGTATTTTTGGTTTGTGCATCCGAAACGTTCAGACCTCAATGTTCTGAAAAAAAAATAATCTCATCACAAGCAACACGAAGCGAGACAAAAAAAATAAAATAATAATAAAAAGAACAGATAGGATAGATAGGACAGGAACTGTGGTTGTGTCATCAGTATTTTTGGTTTGTGCATCCGAAACGTTCAGACCTCAATGTTCTGAAAAAAAAAATAATCTCATCATGAACAACACGAACAAACAGAAAAAATAAAATAAAGAAAAAAGAAAAAATCGTCACAGTCACTAATTTCCTCATGTCATCAGTATTTTAAATTTTGTGCATCCGAAACGGTCAGACCTCAATGTTCTGATAAAAAAATAATTTCATCACAAACGACAAGGAAATGAGTTATTTAAGTTCTTCTGCCTTTTTGGAGAATTTGGAAAAAAAATAAAAAATAAAAGAGAAAGAGAAAAGAATCAGGCAAAGCAGCAGAACAAAGAAAAAAATAAAAATAAAAACAGGAAAGGGAGGAGGAACCAGATAATCTTTTTTTTTTTTATTTTTTTTTTTGTGCTTGATATGGGAACAAAATCGCTCGAACAAAAGGAAGCTGGGGTGGACAAAAAAAAAAAAAAGGGCGGGTCACGACAGGAAAAGACATCCTGGAAGACACCTTTAATATAGTTATTTCGTTTTTTTTTTTTCCTTACAAAAATAATAAAAAAATAATTATAAAAAGACATGAGAAATTACGTTTTTAAATGAGGTTTCGTGTTTGTAACCAATCCCTCAGCGCAATGTACTCTCGCAGTCGGCACTGGCCATAAAAAATATAGTCCAGTCCGCTGCTGCCCTGTGCGAACCCGTCCGCGTTGGCGTTGTTTGTGTGTTCGTCCGGGTTGCACGCCATGACAAAGGACCACTGCGACCAGCGCAGGTGCACCATCAGCATCCCCAGCAGCGCCTCGAGGAGGTGGCTCCCGGGCGATGGGGACGGACTCTGTCTCGCCAAAGTACACGCCCAGCGCCCGCAGGCAGCCGACCCCCAGCGGGACGAGCTCCGCCTCCGCCGCGCCCGCCGCCTGCCGCTCCCAGGTGTCCAGCAGCAGCTCCGGCAGCCGGGGGTAGTGCATCGGCAGATCCGCCCACGCCGCCGTGTAGGCCGCCGGGGGGTCGGAGAAGAGCGACTTGGCGAAGCCCGGGCCGCCCTCCTCCGCCGTCCCCTTGGTGTAGTCGTAGTCCATCTCGCAGAAGGTGTTGCCGAGGTCGGCGCACCGGTAGTCCGCATCGGAGTACTCAAAGTCAATCATGATGAGGCCTTTGTGGTCGACGAGATTGCGGCACTTGCCTGTGTCGGAGTGGTACCGGCGCTTCAGCTGCCCCGAGAGCCCGAGCCCGCCGCTGGCACCCGAAGCTCCGGTCAGAGGGGTTCCCTCGCTGTCGCCGCTGCCCTGCGAGAGGGGCGACGACGGCTCCATCTCCGTGGCCGCATGGCCACCGCGGAACGGCTCGGGCACCTTGCCCAGGACAGGAGGATGTTGCCGGGGTTGAGGTCGTTGTGGGTGGGAGAAGGAGAGGGGCACGCCGTGCGCCTGCAGCACGCTCCGGGTCCGCATCACCTCGTTGCTGATGAACTCGACATAGGCCGTGCGGAGCTCCTTGCGCACAATCGGGCTCGTCAGCCGCAGGAAGCGGAACGTGGCGCGCTCAAAGGACGTCGGGCAGATCTCCTCCAGCACCTTGAGCTCCGGCTGGGTCAGGTAGTAGTCACAGCCCTGCTGCGCCAGCTTCTGCAGCAGGCGGTTCTGGTTGACGGTAAAGTAGTCCTCCGGGCCGTACTCGGGCTCGTCCCGTCGTGGAGCCGCAGCCGCCTCCGGTTGATGGACTCGGGGAGGAAGGGCTTCGCGGGGACATGGTCGTGGGCGACCCGGATGGCGCGGTAGAGGTCGCAGAGGAGGTCGCTGCTGTACAGGAGCATCTCCGTCGTGCAGGTCGCCACATTGTCCATGAACTCCTCCACGCGCCCCCAGCGGAAGGCGTGCAGGACGGCGGGGCTCAGCTCCGCCTGGCTCATGCGCTGCATCGCCTCCAGGTCGCGGAAGCGGTCAATGGCATCGTCGTCGCCACCGCCGTACACGCGGAGCAGGATGCTCTTGTCGGGGTAGTGCGGGTGGCAGAGCCGGTAGACAAAGTTGCTGTTGCCCCCTGTCAGCTTCTCCACATCCAGCTCGTCCAGCAGTTGCTTCGAGGCCTCTTCAGGGCTGTGGGCCAAGTTGAAGTTCTCCTCTACCGTTGTCCCGCCACTGCGGACGTCAAAGAAGCGCTGCGGGTCGAACAGGTGCAGCAGCGGCATCCAGTCGGTCAGCCCCTTCATGTTGTGCTCGTGGACATGGTTGCTGGTGGCGGTGTGGCTCTTGCCGGTCCGCTCCCTCGCCCGCTTGTAGAGCGAGCGGCACAGACGGAAGATGAGGGCGCGCTGCTCGGCGGCCGCATCCGCATCGTTGCTGTTCATCGCCGCCAGGTTGCTCATGGCACTCGCATTATGTGCGGAGGCCGTGTTGAAGGAGTCCAGGGACTCTTCCTCCGAGGCGTGCGAGAGGGAGGCCGCGCTGCCGTCCCCCGAGGCCTGCCGCAGCGACTGGACATACTCGTACAAGGGCGAGTGCGGTGCCTCCTCCGTCGTCCGCGCCAGCATCCCCCGCACCCCTTCCGTCATCACCACATCCGCAACGTCGCTTGCTTTCATAATGATGATATTCACTAGATTGGGATTTTGTTGCTTTCCTTTTCCTTCTTTTTTTTTTTTTTGAAAATAAGTTTTCGAGTGGGGAAAAAAGAAGGAGAGAGCGAGAGGGAGAAAATCGTGGAAAAAAAAATGAAGTGGCCCCAGGTGGTTCAAAATTTAAAACAAAAAATCTTTAATTGTTTTTTCTGCCGATTTTTCTTTTTCTATTTTGTTTTTTCTTTTTTTTCTTAAGGGCTTGCTTTGCTTATTTCACAAATGCCTCTCATAATATGGCAAAGTGTATTTATTAATTAACGAATGGAGAAAAGAAATTGGCCACTATTGTACAAAAAAAAAAAGAACATTATTAGCCATTATTTGCTTTAATATTTATATTTCCTAATTATAATTTTTCCATTATTATTATTATTTTTCTTCTTTTTTTTCTTTTTTCCTCGTTGTAATTACTGTTATTGTTATTTATAAATGCTATTTTTTTTACAACAACGCCATCCGCAGCAACGAATTTTGAAAACTGCGGCTGCCAAATTTTACAATGGCGAAGGCGGTGGAAATAAATTTCCAAAATAAACTTTTGACTCAACTTTTACATTTGGATTATGTGGTCTGGTGTGTACCAAATGTGTGTTTTTTTTTATTTTTAATTAATTATTATTTTTCTTAATTTTTATTTTTAATATTCGTATGCTATCATTATTTTCTAATTTTTATTTCTTGGGATGGGGTTGTAAACATAGGTACCCATTTTTTTTTTTTTAGCAACGCGAAAGGAAAAAGAATATAAATGAAAAAGAAAAAAAAAAGAGAGCATCGAGTTGCTAGTCCCGTAAAGAGAAGGGAGGTAGCAAGTCGTAGCCACATCAAACATAAAAGAAAAAAAAAAAAAATGGCCCGCTATTTGCAAAGAATGAGACGGAGAAAGAGAGGGGAGATAGAAAGAAAAAAAAATTAAATGATCGATCTTCAAGTGGAAGGGAGAGCGCGTGTATGTGTTTTTTTTTTTTTTTTCTTTCTCTTGTCTGTTTGTTTGCTTGTTTTTTCCTCTTTCGCTTTCCTGAGTCAGCGCGAGGGCCAGCAGAAAGAAACCGAAAAGGGGGAAAAAAAAAACAGAAAAGAAAATTAAAATCTACACATTTGTTGGTGTTTCCGCAACAAAAAAAAAACGCCACTCTCCCACGCTATCATTTTATTTTTATTAACATTATTATTATTAATTTTTCCTAATTATTATTCTTTTCTTTTTTCATTTATTATTATTACTGGATCAGGCGGGAAGGGTCCGCCTCGGGTTCGGCCACGTTGAGGGTCTCGCAGCGGAGCTCGCGGTTCAGGATGCCGCCCAGGCCGAAGGCGGGGATGATGCGGCAGATGCGCAGCAAGGTGGAGGAGACGTAGGTGGCCTGCAGGCTCCGCTTCAGGTCCTCCCAGTCAAACTTGGGGTAGGTCTGGCGGTAGCGGATGGCGGTGATGTGCATGAGGGTGGTGAGGAACTGGAGCACCGCCGGGGTGACAATCTGCGCGGCGTCCGCCGGGGACAGAGAACTTTTGCTTGCCCTCGTCCTCGGGCAGCGGGCGGTCCTCGACCCCTGGGACGCGGCGGTGGTGGTACATGTACTGGGAGAGCCACACGGCGAGGGCAGGGGCCATGGTGAAGGCGGCCACGCAGGTGAGCACGTCGCGGCAGCCAAAGAGGGTCCGGGTGAGGATCGGCACGGGCTTGCTGGCGCTGGCGAGGTCGTTGGGGTTGACGGGCGGCAGGGCGCGCAGAATGACGCTATCCTTCCAGATCGTGAGGACGGTGTTGATGACGCCACTCGCGATGCCGGCGGAGAGGTTGGCGATGTGCTGCATGTCGTTGGCCTCCAGGTAGCTCTTGGTCAGGTTGGAGCCAATATAGGTGAAGCCGTACGTCGTCGCACAGACATAGTACACCAGCGCGCACTTGTTCTCCTTGCAGGGAAAGAAAAAGCGGTGCGGCCGCGTCAGCACCGTCCGGATCCCCTTGAAGAGCTCCTTGAGACTGCTGTCCGTCACGCCAGCCACGCGAGACATGATGCTATAGTCAATGATAGAGATGGGAACAGCGGCGGTGAGCGCCACGACAACGGCAGTCCCACAATCCGCCGCGCACGTCCGGGAGGTGAAGCTGCGCACCTTGTGGAGCGGCCTAGGCTCAAAGGCAGCGCGCAGCTCCTTCTCGGAAAGATTGGAATTGAATGCAGCAGTCGACATGTTACTGTGTTTGCTTTTTTGTGTTGTTGTTGCTTGTTTGTTTGTTTGTTTATTTTTTTTTTTTTCCTCAGGCGCGCGAGTGTGTGTGCGTGTGTATGTATGTTCCCTTTGTAAAAAAAAAGTAAAAACAATTAAAAAAAAAAAAAAAAGAAAGAAAGAAAGGGAAAGAAAAAGAGAATGGGTCAAGTCACTTCAATGAGAACAAAATAGAAATGAAGGCAGAACCCGAAAAGAGGTTTTTTCTTTTTTCTTTTTTCTATGTTATTATTACTGTTTTCTTAATCATGTTAAGGAAGAACATTCACTCGTGCATGTCGGAAAGGGGGGAAAAGAAAAAAAAAACATACAAGCGCAAAAGGAAAAAAAAACTTCGTTATTTCTGTGTGTGTGATAAAAGAAATCGTTCTTTTTCTCTTCTTTTTTTTCAGTTGTTTTCATTGTTGTTATTTTTTTTTCTCTTTCGCTCCGTTTGTGGTCATCACTCTTCGTTCCACTGGCGGTTGTAGGAGGCCAGGAGATCCTGCATGTCACGGATGTGTCGAAGCATCTCCACCTTCTCCGTCGCGTACGCGTACAGCTGGGTGAGATGATTCTCCATCGACTGCTCAATCGCCCTGTTCTGCATTTCCGTGATCCTGTCTGCCTCCAACTTGCGGCGGACGGCATCGCGCATCTGGCCCAGTCGGAGCTCCATCTGCAGCGCATCATCTTGTTGCTGGCGCAGCGCCTCCTGTGTGCTCGCGCACGTCGCCGCCAACTGCGCCCGTTCCCGCATCGCCTTCTCGGTAGCCGCACCCAAAAGCGGCGATTCCGCCAGCTCCGGGTGGCCCACAGCCGCCGCGACCGCTTTTCTGACCTCCTTGCCTTCCCCAAGGCGTGCGGCGGCGTCGGCCCAGCAGCGGAGAACAACCGCACCCTGATCCGCAGGGGGCAAAGGAAGCTCCGCACCGTCTCGGGGACGAGGGCCCTCTCGCAGGCAGTCCGCCACACCCTCTCTAGTGTGTCAGCGGCGTCCCCGAGGGTGTCGTCGGTCGACACGCTCTTTTCAAATCGGCGGGGTGGTGTTGCCGCCGCCTTCCAGTCTTCCAAGATTTCCATGATCGCGTTTTCGCCCAGAGCAGCCGTCTCTTCATCGTCAACGAGGGCGCGCAGCCGTGAAAACAGTGCCCCCAGGCGCTGACCGGCCTTGTCCCGCTCCTTGCTCGCTTCCACGAGAGAAGCACGAAGCTTTTCTTGTGCCTGGTGTGATTCCGCTGCGTCCACTTCCGCCTTTTGGTTGGCTTCGGCCAGCAAAGCGCGCAGCGCATCCGCCTCGGCCTCAGCCTTCACTGCGCACCGCCGCTCGTCATCCAACAGCGCGGTGAGGCGATCCAGTTGCTGCTGGATTCTTTGTTCTGCTGCTGCCCTTGCGGCGTTCTCTTCTGCCTGCGGCGTTGGTGGCGGCGGGGCAGGGGCTGTTACGACCTCGGTCACAGGACTCTCGACAGGAGTTGACGTTGGCGCTTGCGTCGCCTTGGAAGCGGAGGGTTCGGAAACCGTCCCAGTCGCAGTCCGGCTTTTGCTTGCGTTGGACTGCTCCAGTTCGGCAATTCTCCCTTGGGCATTCCAGAGCTGCTCCTTCATTGCGTTGAGTGCCTCCACCAGTAACTCGTTCGTTGTCGCCAGGGACTCGGGCAAGGTCTGGCGGGACTCTTCGATCGGGCGAAGTTTTGCCTGGACGTTGTCGGGGGTCACAAGCAGCAAAAACAACGAAGAAGTTTCCGCGAGTGTCCGGGACAGTCTCTCAGGCCGGCGATTTGGTCTTCAAGGCGGGTAGCGGCCGCTTGATAGCTGTCCCGCTCCGCCTCGCTTGCGCGCAGCTCCTTTGTAAGCTCATTCTGCTGGGCATTGAGATCCTTGAACTTCTTCTCCGCCTCATCAAGGAAGGCGTCGTGACTGTCTTTCTCGAGTAGCAGAGCTTCAACAGTCGCGTTGTTCTCTTCCGACTCCCTCAGCAGCATAGCCACTTCCTCCTGGAGTTGTTCATTTTCCTCTCGTAATACCTCGATCTTCTTGGTGTACTTGTCAACCGCCTCATCGAGGGTTTTCAAAATAAACTGCTGCTGCATTCGGGTGTGCTTCTCGATGAGCTTGTTCGGATTTCCGCCTGGCTGCGGAAAGCTTCAACCGCTTGGACAAGAGCGCCCGTCTCTCTCCACAATAGTCAGTTTGGAAAAGTTTTCCACTTCTTGGCCATTTTCATCAAACACCGGCATGGTGAAGAGCGGGGATCAGAAACCTTGATAGACTCCTCAATTTCTTTCGCGTGGAGTACGATACGTCGCGCAACCTCCTCCAGAGACAAATTTTGGGTGTCCTCCCCGCAAATACGCAACGCAAGGAGGCACGAAGTCATCAATTCGTCCATCTGCGCCCTCGGCTCCGTCACCAGCTGCGCATTGTCCTTCGCCTTTAG
>JBAMBP010000817.1:0-59475 GCA_037044515.1 Phortica magna | reverse complement strand
TGATGCACAAATATCTATTGAGAACGCGTTTAAGTGTTCGGCGTCTGCTAAAGCTAAAGATACTCTTATTTAATATTTTGAATATAATTTTATTTAAACCCTTTTTTTAATTTTAGATAAGCATAATGATATTACGGCAGCAATAGTTTATATGATTTGCAAAGATAACCTGCCTGTACGTAGTGTTGAAAAGGAAGGCCTATGCAATTTGTTACAAATTTGTGTACCAAAATACAAAATTCCAAGCCGTTTCAAGGTAAGTGCTTTGGATTTAATTATAAATTTGAATATATTTCTTTACTTTTTAAATCTACTTTACAGGTAACCGATATAATTGAAGAGAAATACAACACATGTGTTCCTAGGATTAGAACAATTTTTCAAGGTGTTGAGGACATAGCATTCACCTGTAACAGTGTCACTATAACCAATTCAACTCGGTCGTATCTTACCGTAACCGCACATTTTAAAAAGATTAATTCTCTTCAGGTGGTTTGCTTGCAAGCAGCAAGGCTGACGAAGGGATATCAGAAGGTCGAACAAAAACTCTTCTTCAAAGTGTAGACACAAGGTGGAATTCGTGTTTCGACATGCTTGTTCCTTTTCTCGAACTTTCAAATAAAGTCGCATTGGTTTTAATAAAACGATCAACTTCTATTTAGGGATTGCCAGACATGCTAACAGCTCACGAAATTGATATATGCAAAGACTTTTGTGATTTACTAAGGCCGTATAAAGACGCAACAGAAAAAATAAGCGGTGAAAACTACGTCACAGTTAGCATGGTAATTCCTTTAATATCCTTACCGATAAATAAAATACGTACATTGACAATAGAATCGTTTGAAGGAAAACTTACTAAAGAAACTCTCCTAAAAGTTTCTGAAGATCGTTTTCAATCTTTTCAAAACAACAAAACACTGGTGAAGTCGACACTGCTAGACCCGCGCTTCAAAAAATTATATTTAGCGCCACTCAATGCTGAAGAAGCTATTCAAGACATTATCACCGAGGTATCGACAGACAGCACTGAAGAACGAGTATGTGAAATTATGTTAAAAACATTATTAACACCACTTTGAATTAACTTTAAAGTACCAATTTTCATATAATATTAATTAATCTTAACGTAATATGCTTGACTATAATAATAACTATCTTTGTTTTAACACAGCATTAAATTAAACTAAATCTATTGTTGGCATTTATTTAAACATATTTTCTCTTTTTCTCTGTAGAATTCAATAGTCAATGGTCAAAACTGAAGCGAAATCGATGAGGGGAGGGAAGTAGAAAAAAACGAAAGCTTCCTAGAGGCCCACAATAGATCTATTGCCATAAAGCCAATTACAGATGCCAAGGAAAACACAGAAATAAAACTATTTTTAAATTTACCACTCGCTGGCTGGGAGACAGATCCCTTAGAGTTTTGGAAGTCCCAGGAAAAAACTTTACTTTAAGCTATCTAAATTGGCCATGAGTTATCTTATTACACCAGGTAGCTCGGTTCCTTCAGAGCGGCTGGCCTTCGCCATAAAATGCGTTGTCTGCGACACGCGAAGCCGCATGACGGATATACATAAAAAAAACAAAGAGTTTTTTTAAAATCGCAAAAAAAAGAATTTTGGAAATAAAATCATGTTTCCAGTTTTTTAGAAAATTTAACTTTTTTACTGTTTACATTTCGCATATATCATTATTGCGTATTCTCTTTTGTGCGTCACGTTTAGTGTAGCTAACAATACATTTAGTTGCTATAATTAAGCGGTACTTTTAACACGTGAATTTCAAACGGTACACCTTTTTGTAAATTCAAATGTTGTTGTGTGTTGATGGGGCGACCCAGAAAGAAGAGAGCCGCTGGCGACTCCAGCTTGACGGGCGATGAGGGGATGACATCGTCGGATGACGCCACGTCGGTGACATCTGAGTCATCGCTGATGTCGGTGGACGGGAGAAAAAGAGGAATGGGGAGTGCGAAGGGCGGTCTCAGAGACTGCGTTGAATACGGGGAACGTCGAGGAGGGCGATCGCGGGTTTTTCGTACCACAGGCTGGAAAGCCAGTCGGTCGAGGAGTTGGTGACCCAAGCGCACCGCGCAAGGTGTTGACCATTGTGGGCGAGATAAAGGTGATAATTTCAGGGGTGGTGAAGTGCGTCTTTGACGAGGGCAGTGGCGTGTCGTCTGGTGTCCGATTTAAATAAAGCTTTTGATTATAGTCAGGCATTAATAAAAACTCGTAATTGCAAAGTTTGTTTTTTTTTTTTTAGGAACAAAAATGTAGAAGATACACTTTATTGAGGGAATAGCCAACGCAGAAAAATACGTTAACATTTTAGAAGAAAGTTTGCTGGCATCAATACCAAAACTAGTTGACTGTGGTGAATACATATTTAAGCAGGATGGAGCATCATCTGATACTGCCAAACGAACCAAATCATGGCTGCAGTATAAGGAAATTGTATTTTTAATGAAACAGTTAATATTTAACGCACCGTACGAATAATTAGTGGCAATACTTTTCTTATCAATTCAGCAAAGCATTCAAAAAAATGTTTGTTTTTATTGTTGTTGTTGAAGTACAACAAAACTTTATTTATTCTAAGCTTAAGAGAATGAAATGATCTTTCAGAGAAAAATAAGTTCGCATGTGTTATCAACATTACTTTTGGAAATATCGTCTGTTAAACATTGCATATGAGTAAAACAGCTTGCCGTACGAATTAATAGTGGCCGGGGCTCGTACCCTCATACAGTATGTACAGGGTATAAAGAGTAGTAAGTTATTAACTCCGCGACGACCTGTACAGACGCCGTGTAACGTAGGTTAATTAAAAAATTTTTGAAAAGAATAACTTATAAACTAATCAATTGTTTAAAAAATGTTAAATGTTGTAGCCCCTGAAGACGAACTCCGGTGGAGTCCGAAATAAATCGGTAATAAAATTATTATTAACATGAATAAAAACATACCTACTTTATTATTTTAAAATAATAAGAACAACGACATCGAGCCTGCTTTCAATCAAATCTTATATAAAATTATTTTTTTTCAATTATAAATTAACATTAAATATTTCGAACGATTTTTCTTTTTTATTTAATTTACTTTATTCTCCGTGTTGAATACGCCTGAAAATAAGATAACAATCCGATATCCGTACTTATGGCTTTCTTGAACATCACTCGACGTGCAAGTCAAGAGTGCTCTCTGAATCATTCTTTAAACTAACACTTCCATCGAGTTGGAACCCAAATGTGGTACAAATCTTCGTAACATAATTCCTGAGAGCAAACAATTTGCTCATTGAAATCAGTATATACACATAAGCCCAAATAATTTGGGAGTAGGCTTATCCTGAACCTCAAAACGGTCGTGAATAATCTCCTCTCAACGAACACCAAAAGATATAATTGTAATAACCAAATACCAAAAAATATAAATAAATAAATGTTTTACTAAATTCCTAAAAACGAATTTATTAGTTTGCATGCTTTTTTTTGGTTGTTCTTACGAGCAGGGCGTAAGGAAAAAAACGGTCAACATTTATTTGCGAGCTATAACAATAAAATTTAAAATAAAAAAAAATTTTTTAATTTATAATATCCTTACACTAGGCTCGCAGCTAAAGATTTGTTAATGCCTTAATTAATATGCAAACTCAGCGGCAAAAAGTATTGTATACATGAAGTGGAAAGCGCACTCTTAAAAAACTTTTGTTGTAAATGACGTTGACAATTGTTGTAGCCAAACTTGTAATTTTGACATTCTTCTTTGTGTGCTGTTCTGCACATAAAACAAGTGGAATTTACCAAAAATTTCTGTTTACATTTTTCCTTTTTTTTTCCCCCGACACTGCAACGATTTGAATCATGTCAACCATGACCCCTTTTTGTTTTGCCGTCCATTTCACAGCATTATAATTCGGTGATTTTGAATTTTGTCTTTTGGAAAAACTATCTTGGATTTTCTCAATATCAAAAAATATTTTCAAAAAAATTGGATACTAAAAATGTTTTTTTGTGTACGCTGTAAAACGTCTTAAGCTTAAGAATACCCTCTTAACGCATTGTTCAAGACTAAACATGAAGTTATATCTGTTAATTTCACTATATTAGCCCGGAGAATGTTCAGGAATAAACATAAAACATTGCACGGTGTGTGGACAACGATAAGGCTGCAATATGATACCATACATAGTGCACGTCTCACAACGGCTGATAATGCACTACTTGCAGCAGAACGGTCGCAGGCCGCCGCTGAATCTTTACAACATCTGGGGACCATATGACGATAAGAAAATGATAAGCGACCAATGTAGATTTAGGATCACTGTTGTCATACAAATACAGTGTTAGGATAAGTCGTAAAATTAACCAAAGAAATTAAGGACCCCACGCTGCTGCCTTACAAACACAGCGTTAATATTAAGGATTTTTATATAAATAAATCAACGTCCGCATTGGACCAACGAATCTAAAAGTTGACAACTGCTCATTTAAAGTGTACAGTTGTTACACGTATTTATTTTATTATATGTACACTTTACGGCGCTAGTATGCCAAACTAATTAAATTTACCCATAGCTCGCAACTAACTTGACCGATTCGTGCGGTCTTAAAATAAGTGGTTCTTCACTTAGGTCAGTGACGGACAAAACTAACGCAATCAAACATTTCGTTGTATGAGTGAGCAGCGAAAAACTAAGTTGATTTGCTATGTACTGAGAAAAATTACGAGCAACAGTGCGCAGACAAGAAAAGTCATTCATATTTTAAAAGAAAAAAATTCATGCTTCCTTATTTCCAAATAAACTAGCTTCAATGAGTTCTGAACAGCGACTGGCTACATTTTTTCGCTCAAAAGAACTCCAACATGCCGACAAAGCTCAAACGAGAGCGACGCATCACCCGAGTGTCCTTACACTATACGTGAGCTGAGTACGCTGTAACAAAATTGTGTAACCTAAGCACGCGTGTTATGGAAAATGAGAGTTTGCCCTCTTCTGACTTATACTTTGTGCTAAAAATCCAAGAACGACCGATTGCGTTGTTCGTATAAAAATTTTGCTCGCGCTCAACCGACGAGCAGTCTTTTCAGTTCTCTTTTGCTCTCCCCATTCCAGGAGAACAATGAACGACAATTCAAAAAGCCTTTTGCGCATGAATGTATGTGTGTATGTGAATTTTCGTGGGTCAAAATACATTGTGAATGGAGAATTCTGACAAAATACATCGTCGTTTACCATTAAACGACGATATATTAAATTTTTTTAGAAATGTAAAGGTCAATTCGCCACCCTTGAGAGCGCTGGTAGTATTGGCCACACCGGCTACTCAATGTCTTTGGAAAGAGCATTTTCAGCTTTGCATTTTCTTTTAAGGGAACGACGGAGTTCAATAAACTTACAAAACTTACACTCACTATTAATTATTAAGCTCAATTCAAAATAAATTATTTAAAAGAAAACTACCCATTTTTTAATCAAAAAATTAGTTTGATATATGAAAAATTCATGTTTAAAATTTCAAGAAGATTTAACACTAAAATCGAATGACACAATGCTACTCAACGTTCCACTGTGCATCGAAAAGAAAACAAATTATTGAAAAGACCGTTTCGTTGACTTTTTAAGTCAATCGGTCTTTTAGTGAGTCTCACTGTGCGAGCGTAACTCGTATCTCTCATTGTGCGATGTTCGGTTATGTTCATCTCACGTACAGTTCAACGTAAAGCGCTCAGCAGAAATCCAAAACGAAAAGAAAACAAGTCTACTGCTCTTAGAGAGAACGAGGGTGCATGCTTTTTTTTTGGGTTTTCTCGCGAGCAGAGAATAAGGAAAATAACGGTCAACATTGAATTGACTTGTGTTTACATTAAAAATTACCGCAAAGGTGAAGTGGGGCATGCATTATTGTTAAATATTAAAAACGAAAATAAAATCTTTCGCTATGCAATTTGTGAACAGAAGCAATTGTATGTACAGAATTCCTTTATGATATGCGCTTCTGTACAACATATGGTCTTTGATGAAAAATTGGACAACGCTATAGGAGGCAATACTGTCAACACAAAAACAGTATGTTCTTTGGAAGCTGAAATGTTTTCGTTTACTTCTTGTGCTTTACCCATGTCTATTTATCATTTTTATCAAATTACTGGCCACCGGTAAACTATTTTTGTGCGTTGCCCCTGTCTCTTCGCACTTCTTATGAAAAAAATCATATCACTCACCGTCAGACAATGGCATTTGTGCGTTGCCATGGTGTGAGTTTCTTCCCCTCTTTTCCAAAAACTCAAAATTTTGCGTGTGCTGATAGTTTTGTTTAATAACATTATTAACAAAAAATAAGATGACTATGAATAAATGTTCATAGAATAATTAATAATATGAAATTAAATTATAATAAATAACATTGAAAAAAAGTTTAATAAATGTTTTGCTTATAAAAATTAAATTTTTGGAAGTTTTAAATTTTTATTTAAAATTCAAAATTTTGAAAGAAACGCTTAAAATTTTTTGCAAACTCGTCTTTTCATAAAACACTGAAAGAAATCAAAATTAACACAAAAATTCGGTCCACAGAAGCAAAAGAAACCTGGCAACGTCTCCAAAACAAAAACAAGTCGAGTGAATAAGACGTACGTTTTTATCTTCTTTTCTGTTCTAAATTTGCACTTCTCGACGTTACCTTGGTGTGCTTAGGGTTGTTGTCTTGTTGGAAGACCCATACAAACGGCATCTCGTACTCTGCGAAAGGTAGCATCACTGTTTTCAAAATATCAACATAATGCTTTTGATCCAATGTATTGGGCCTACTGAATAGTATGAAAAGCAAGCCCATACCATTACGCTGGAACCTCCATTTAATTGTTTTTCTTGCTATACCCTGTATCTATGGATAGAATAGAAAAATGGGCGTGGCCATGCCCCCATATAGTACATATTTAAAATGCTAATATCCCTGGAACCAGTTATCGTACAATACTGAAATTTTGTTTGTATGCTATTAGAATTGAGAATAATAAAATTTAATCATAAACTGAGCGTGGCCACGCCTACTTTTAGCCAAAATAGAAAAACATTATATCTCTGGAAGCAATTTGCATAGAAAAATAAAAATTTGTATATATAATATGAAAGGAAATTGAATCTGTTTCGTTTGAAAAAAAAGGAGGAGGGTTGTTTGAAGTTTTTGGCATTGCCCTATTGCGGCCGTTAAAAAGTGAGTGTACAGGGTACGTTGAAGTCGGGGACTTTCGACTGCAACTCCTTACTGATTTCTTTTTGAGTATATTCGGCGTGTTGAGAATGCCTGACATACGAACGAGACCCTTTGCCAACAAACATGACGATTTGACTTTCGTCTGTTCTTAAAAGGTTCCTCTATTTTTGGACCAGCCAATTTACTGGTTCTTTTGCGAACTTCATGCGCTTTTTAATATGTGTTGCGTTCAAAAGAGGGAATTTTCTTCGGCTGCAGGCTTTTAAACTATGATGCCTGAGACATGTGCGAACTGTTTGTACTGTCGCAGTTATATCAAGTTCCTTTTTTTGGGTCAGTAGCAACCTTGAAAGGATGTTTTTTGCTTTCGTGTACTAACCTACTGACTTGAAGGTGGGCTAGGGCTCGTTTTCGTGCATGTGTTTCAATCCTTTCTTGGCATTTTTAATCATTTTATTGGAACACCCGGCCAATTTTTCTAAAGGACTTTCCGTCTAGTATCAATTTCTTGATCAATTCCCGTTTTTTTGGACCGCGGGTCTTCCCACGACCCATAGTATTGACAATTTTTCATGACCAAAACAATATAATATAACTTATTGTGAAACAACGGCTTATAGTAAAAACGCGTAAGTGCTGCTATTATTATACTCTTTCAAAAAGTATAACAATTTAGTCGTGAAGTTTGCAACGCAGAGAAGGAGCAGGACTATACAAAATATATACAGTGGCGGACTAAAGTCTACATACGACCCCTTTTTTTGGAATGTAACCAGTCCTATAGCTTTTACAGGAAAAGTAATGATGCAGGCTTGTTTTAAATTAAATTAAAAGATAAAAACAAAAAATTCTTTTTTATTCAGCATTAACTTTCAAAGTTATTAACAAAAAACTGAAAAAAGGCACTGACAAAAGTGAACATACGTTTCGTTGCTCAACTGTTTCTGCTATTCCTTTGAAGTTAGATCTAACGGTAAAGTAACGTTTTTTTCGTTTTATGCTTTACTTGATATTTGGCTTTAGTTTTATTGTATTTCATTATTTGAAAAACGCTACAATCGCGAAAATGTCTCCTCGAAAGGAAATTCCTGTGGCTGTGCGAAAATTAGTTGTAAAACACAGAAAAGATAATAAAACATTCGGCGAAATTGCTAAATTGTTAAATTTAAGCAAAGCGACGGTGCAAACCATTTATAAAAACTTTGACAAATCGAGCTCTTCCGAAAGTAAGCCGCGCAGTGGCCGTCGAAAGAAACTTACCCGTAGGGACATTTCATTCGCAATGAAGTAAGCCAAAACCCCAAGGTACATGCTACCAACTTGGCACAGGAGCTAGCTGAACGATCCAAAATTGTTGTGCACCCACGCACAATAACAAGGACTCTTAACATTGAAGGATTCCATAGCAGAACTCCTCGCAAGAAGCCCCTCATAAACGAGAAAAACCGTGCACTTCGTTTGGAGTTCGGAAAAAGAGCATCTAAACAAAGATATGGAGTTCTGGAAAAAGGTGTTATTTACGGATGAGTCCAAGTATAACATATTTGGATACGATGGGAAAGCTAAAGTTTGGAGAAAACCCAACACTGCTATGGATCCTAAGCACCTAATTCCGACCGTAAAACATGGCGGAGGGAATGTCATGGTTTGGGGAGCAGTTGCAGCGTCGGGAGTAGGTAATTTGGTCTTCATTGAGGGAAACATGGATCGCTTCCAATATAAGACCATATTGGAAAGCAATTTACAGGCATCCGTCGACAAATTATGCCTTGGCCCGAGCTGGATGTTCCAACAAGATAATGATCCTAAGCACACAGCGAAGATAGTGAAGGATTGGCTGCTGTTTTCTGTTCCACGGCAATTATATTCGCCACCTCAAAGTCCGGACTTGAATATAATAGAGCACGTTTGGGAAATTTTGGAACGGAAAATTCGAAAACACCGAATAAGTAAAGCTCCAATGCTACGAGAGAAGCTTCAAGAAGAGTGGCAAAAAATAACAGGAGCAGAGCTGGAAAATTTGGTGTTTTTAATGCCCAGACGCTTGCAAGCAGTGATCGATGCCGGTGGTGGCCAAACTAAATACTAACTTTGTAAAATATTTAAATATCACTTCATAGAAGCTCTAAGTAACGAAACGTATGTTCACTTTTGTCAGCGCCTTTTTTCAGTTTTTTGTTAATAACTTTGAAAGTTAATGTTGAATAAAAAAGGATTTTTTGTTTTATCTTATAATTTAATATAAAACAAGCCTGCATCATTACTTTTCCTGTAAAAGCTATAGGACTGGTTACATTCCAAAAAAAGGGGTCGTATGTAGACTTTAGTCCGCCACTGTATATTCTTGATCAGCACGACGGGACAAGTTCAAATAACGACGTCCGTCTGTTTCAGTGCAAACTCCTCCTAGAGTATTAAACATATTAAAACCAGTAAGGGAGCTATTTTCGGCTATGCCGAAACTTATATACTCTTGCAAACGTTTTCACAATTATTCTTATTAGAAATCCCTTTATAATTTTCCAAAAAGAATCATATACGTAGCCACGCACATTTTATTATTTGTATTAAAGAAGGCAATGTAGCCAAACTTCACTACATTTTCCAATCATGTATATCGTCTGTTTGCAGAGAAAACCAATTTTAAGGTTTTTAGTTGTATGGGCGGTACCACGCCCTTATATCCGATTTTTATAAAATTCTGGATTTTATTCAGGCATTAACAAAAACACGTAATAGCATGGTTTGGTTTACTTATATCCAAGAACAAAAAAGTTTTTCTAACAAAAAATGTATTTTTAATCGATCGTTCCTATAGAAGCTATATGCTATAGTAATATGATCTTGACAATTTTTACACACTATCTTTGTTGATGTCAAAAAAGTTTTTATGCAAAATATTTAGTCGATAACTCCAAAAACACGCTGTTTTTTAAGCAAAAACATTATTTTTGACCGATCCTTCCTATGGCAGCTATATGACATAGTAGCCTGATCTTGACCATTTTTGCACGGTATCTTTTTTATGTCAAAAAAAGTTATTGTGCAAAATATTGAGTCGATAACTCCAAAAACACGCGGTTTTTTAAGCAAAAACCTCGTTTTTGAACGATCCTTCCTATGGGAGCTATATGCTATAGTCATCCGATCAAACTGATTTTTACATACCAAATACCTGCAAGGAGAAGAAAATTTTCTGCGTTTAAATTTTTTTGGTTACTTCAAAACTCTGGCTGGAAATTGCATTGAAACAGACAGAAAGACAGACGGACGGACGGACAGACGGACATCGTTATTTAAACTCGTCTCGTCGTGCTGATCAAGAATATTTATACTTTATATAGTCGGAAATGTCTCCTTCACTGCGTTGCAAACTTCATGACAAAGTTAATATACTCTTTTTGCAAGAGTATAAAAACTAATTCCATTTTTACCATTATGGTCAAACATAATCGGTATTTATATTGATGATTCATATGCAAGGGTCAGTAACGGACCTGTTGAATCATACTTTAACATTATTAAAAATAAATGTTTGCCTGAAAAATTAGGTCGAGTTGCTCGTGAACTCGAACAATTTTCAAGATCTAATGTAACAACAGTAAAAAATATCTACAGTTTTAAATTTGAGGAAGAAATTGTGCCAGACACGCTTATAAAAGCTAAAAAAAAATAAAAATAGTAAACAACGAAAAACAAACACAACTATGGGGTAAAGTCCTACAAAAGACATAACGAAGTTTCAAAAAAGTTGGAATAAAAAAAACAAAAGACTAATCTACGTTCTTTTTTTGTCCACTTTCTATACTTTGCTCAAGTCCTATGACATTATTGATGAAATAGTTAAGGAAATGTCTAATGAAAAAAAACTAAACAGTGAATCAAGTTTCTTTGCTCAATTGAGTCAAGATGAAGAGTCAATTTATCATTCCCCTTGTACTAGTCAGTGATTGGAAGAATCCTCTTTTGAAACATCTTCCTCTATTTCAATATTCAATATATTTAAGCCAAAAATGGATAGTCGTTTTGAAAAAGTGTTAAATTCCCGAGAGGTACAAAAATCTTCAAGCAAATTTGAGGATTATATTGTTATCAAATTGGACAGCCATTTTAAGGCAGTACATAATAATAGAACCAGGTTTCTTATAAATATTTCGATTGCCGATATAGCTACGTTATTCAAAAACCAATGACTCAGCAATTTTACTATTGACGCAGTGATCACAATATTTATTTGTGAAGCCAAAGTTATAAACATCGTTTGCCAAATTGATGAATATACTTTTAACAACATGTCACAGATTAAATATGCCTTAATAAATGGTTATACAAATCTTGTAATACCACATTGCATCAAAAACCATTTTTATGTCGTTGTCGTTAACAAGAATCAAAAAATTATTCACGTCATTGATCCTTTCTGACATATCAAAACAAGAGATAAACTTGCAAACTATTATTTAATAATATTAAAAGAAGTTTATGCCAATTTGAATATGTCTTTTTGCGAAGTTGATCACGAAATTCAGCAAGACCCTTATAATTATGGTGTTTTTATTACACAATTTGTAGAAAGGTACTTGCAGGGAAAGAGTTTAATAAATCTTGAAAATCAAGACTCTTATAGAATGTACCTCATAAAAATAATGTTGAAGTATGGTGACTCATTGGCAAATGAATGCATACATTGCAGTTGCAAATTAACCAACTTAAAGAAACAACTGCAATGTGATTATTGTGAACGTTACATTTGCCAAAGATGCCATCAAAATTATGATTTAAATTCCAAAAGCATTCGAAGAATGCAAGATGCGTTCCAAACATTCGTTTGCTCTTTATGCAAAGAAGAAAATAAAATAATATTATAATAAGAAAGAATGGTGAATACACCTATTGGGGAACCCAGCCAAATAAATGGGTAATGCGCTATGTGTAGCACCTCATGGTTAGTGTCAAAAACTGCACTTACTATTAGCCATATAAGAATCGCAATTTGGAAATAATACGAAAACACTCAAGTAAAAATACAGTATTTTTCAAAATGACCAATATATTAACTCTATTTTTATTTTACATACATACATATGTATGTACATTTGTATACACATACGTAAATGCATTTACGTATGTATGTGTGTCATTTCATAATAAGATTAACACAATTAATAAATCTTATTACAACAAAATTAATTAATCGTTTATTGAATTATTTTCCATAAAGCTTGAATTAAAAGTAATTGAAAACAAACCAGTAAGGGAGCTATTTTCGGCTATGCCGAAACTTATATACTCTTGCAAACGTTTTCACAATTATTCTTATTAGAAATCCCTTTATAATTTTCCAAAATGAATCATATACGTAGCCACGCACATTTTATTATTTGTATTAAAGAAGGCAATGTAGCCAAACTTCACTACATTTTCCAATCATGTATATCGTCTGTTTACAGAGAAAGCCAATTTTAAGGTTTTTAGTTGTATGGGCGGTACCACGCCCTTATATCCGATTTTTATAAAATTCTGGATTTGAGTCAGGCATTAACAAAAACACGTAATAGCATGGTTTGGTTTACTTATATCCAAGAACAAAAAAGTTTTTCTAACAAAAAATGTATTTTTAATCGATCGTTCCTATAGAAGCTATATGCTATAGTAATATGATCTTGACAATTTTTACACACTATCTTTGTTGATGTCAAAAAAGTTTTTATGCAAAATATTGAGTCTCTCGCTCTCCTTGTTTTTCTCTTATTAATAATACACTTTTGGCATCTATTCTATAACCCAACACGCGATGAAGTCTCGGTCGTCGCACGTGATGAGGTCGGCGCTTATAAGCCCTATCTCTGGGAGCATCTTTTCTTTTTCTTTTGTGTCCTTTTTGTTGTGAACAAACATTTCGGACCATTTTCACAAATAAAGTTCAAGAACAGACTAATTGAAACTCGGGACTAACTCCAGAATATTGAAAAGTAAACGTGGGTTTCAATTAGAGTTTACTACTACTCGGAGTTAAGCCTAGGTTAAGTTTGACTGGGAAATTGGACCTCAGTGAAAAAAAAAAACAAGAAAAGGAAGAAAAAAGTATCTAGAAAAATGGGCAATGCAGCATGGACTGCGAGATCCCTTCAGTTGGCCGTTGGTGTATGCGTGCATGTAACGTATGTGCAACTCTGTGTAAAGCATAGTACCTGATGTAGTGCAATGTGATGTTGTAACATAACGTTATATTATCTTATTTGTATCATGTTGATGATGGTGAGGATTATGATAAATTGTTATTAGAACTTGTATAATTTGAACACATTTTCGGCATGAACCTTTTCCTCACAGAAAAGTTTGAAATCAAAATTTTATATGTATATAAAAATTATTCCAACGCATGTATATAAACACACATATATACAGGCACACGCAACATGTTCTTTTTTTTTTTAACAGTCAAGTTAGCTAATTTGTCTGTTCTGGAAGTGGAGTTTTCCTGAAGACTTGTGAAGAATGACTGCAAAAAAACCTTCGCTCGTTTCATATATGCAAAAAAAAAGAATGAAAATGGTTTTGATTTTTAAAAAGGACTTTGGTAAAGTCGTTTTGTGGTTTTTTTTAGCAAAATGTAAAAATGCAGCTATGAACTCTCCCAAGTTATGCGCTTGCGTCTGGTGACATAGGCCAAAATATAGCAGCAATATTACTTATACACATGTATGCCTCATAGAGTAATAATAATAATATAGAGTAGAAAATGAACTATTTAAATTTTATGAAATTTTTTAATTCTGAAATTGATATCAAAACACGCTAAAATTATTCGCTATGAATAAATATTGCCTTTTCATAATTTTCCCAACATTTATAATTCACATAAAGTGATTTAACAATTTACCAATTTAGAAAAATCAATTTAAAACCAATTGTGTGTGTGTGTGTGTGTGTGTGTGTGTGTGTGTGTGTGTGTGTGTGTGTGTGTGTGTGTGTGTGTGTGTGTGTGTGTGTGTGTGTGTGTGTCGCTAAATAAATTTTTCTTGTCGTCCTGCTTAAGAATACATATACTTTATGGGGTCCCCCTCCCCTCTTCTATGCTTCACATCCATATCAGCCAAACCAACACAACAAAATAATATGTATTTACAACATGTTTTGCTTCTTAACCCGTTCTACACACTAATAGTTATACATAGTCATCCATTGCATTCCATGATAGTTGCACACTCTATTAAATCGCTGCCAATTCCTTTGGAGTTTCACTTCTTGCATCATAGGCAATCTGCAAGTTTTGCTGGCGGCCACCGGTACATCAGGCTTAGCCTCACCCTCAGCCTCAGCCGCATCGCTTACATCCTGATCGTCAATAATCATCGGTTCATTTTGCGCAAGCGCTTCAACAACTTGTGCTGCAATAAATTCTAATTAACCTCACTTTTTCATAAGCGCTTTGGCAGCGTAGCTATAAACTGTCACTTTAGCTCACCTGGCAAACCCTTTGGGCTCCAGGTGCCGTCCTTATACAATTCCACTTCAGTGTCATCATTCTTGAGCCAAGGCGAGCGCAATATCTCCTCGAAGTATCTATCAATCTGCAAATCGACGTAAGCTGCAGGCTGCAAACACACCGGGCACTTCCACTTCTCCTTGCACTCGTTCACCCGCACATAGGATTCGGCATCGAAGCACTGCAAGTGCGTGCATGTCCAGGCACGACACGGCAGCGTCATTCTTAACTGGCTCAACGGACACATGAGCGAGCACTTGAGCACGGGATCTTCTTCAATATACAGCTTATCCTTGATAAGCGCAGTTGTGAACGCGGCTGGCCGGATGCCCATCGTTCTTATGCATGTCAGAAGCTGTGCGGCCTCTTGCCTCTTTACTAAGTAGAGCGCAATGCAGTAGTTCCGCTTGTTGTCCGGCTGCCACTGAAATTTAATGGTGTTTCGAAAACCTGGCTCTGAATACACCTTGGATGTAACGAACAGTGGCCGTGGTTTTCGCTTTGGCGCATATACGCGGGTTCTCTCAAAGCAAAGTTCTTGGTTCACCGTCACGGTAGCCTTTTCCGGAAAACAGTCTTCCTGCACGTCTGTCAGGTCCAACAAACAGCAACGAAAATGCACCTGCACGGCGTGTTTGTCACTTCGGTGAGTTGCAATCTCCGTGATTTGTTCTTGTGTAAGCTGGAAAGAATAAACCACTTCCGGAAAATCACTAGCCGTACGCGGTACGAGAACTTTCGGCTCGATCAATGTAGCAATCACGGCGTAGAAGGGACTCTGCTTGAAGCATACGCCCGGCTCTACGGCCGTCTGTCCCTGCGAGGTACTCGGCACGTCATCAGCTTGTTCGTTGGCCGTTGCCAGCACACCGGGTGCTACCGCCATCTCCTGTGCATCTGCCGCTTGTTCCTCATGGTCCTCAACCAAGTCTATCACCATTTGCTCACCAATATCCATGACTCTTCCTTTATTTCTTTTAAAAACTTTTAAAACAAACAAAATTTTTTTTTGCAAATTTGCAATTTTGTAAGCGAATTTCAACTCAGAGAAGAAGAAAATTTTTGCGTTTGATTTTGAGTTCGCTTAAGCGAAATTAAATGCTATCACCACAGAAAAACCGCTTGAAAGAAACTTTTTGAAGCCTTCGATGACTTCTTCATTAACTTTGTTTAAAGTAAAATTTTTGGTCTTTTTTTCCTATTTTTGTAATTAAAAATGAGGCGAAAATCCATTGTTTTAAACAATTTCCAACAACTTTTGTAAATAACAAAACTGTGCATTGAAAAATAGTAAGGCAAGTAGATGCAAGTTTGGAGGCCTTAAAGGTCGGATTGGGTAGTCAACCTTACACAGATTAATAAACCGCTGATCCCAGAATTCCCAATAAACTTATTAAAAGTCATTAAAGATTTTTTTTCCTCTCATTTTTTTATTTTTCATAAACGATGGCAAACTTTCGCCGGCTTTTCACGTTCAGTAAGTGAAATACCGCTGCAAAGTACAACCCAATGTGCTCAAAACGTAGATAGATATTTCTGTCAAAGTTGACGTATGTGTGTGTGTAAGTAAAAATCAAACAATTCCAATGAAAATGATGCCTGCAATGAAAAACAAATTGAAAATCAAATCAGTATTAATCGCCTGGAAATGCCGTCGGCAATGAGCACTCACCAAATGTCGACTCTATGCGAGCAACGTCGTTCAGCCGCCCTTCCTTCTTCTTGCCTATTATAATAGAATTATATATATATATATATGCATTTGCATATATGGATACATATATATATATATATATATATATATATGCTAAATGACTTGAACTGGTCAAACTGCTGCAAGTTCGCACAAAAGAAATCATATAATGAAAAGTTTCCTTATAAACATGTATACACTCCAACAGACTTACCTTAAATGATCCAACAAGATGAAAAATATGTAAAAAGTAGCGTGTACTGTCTACCATAAGTGTTCTTTTCTTAAATTAATTGTTTTTTTTTTTTTCTTGGTAGTCTTCATTTAACAACTGAAATTAAAAGGTCCTTCAGCAAAGCTGTTGTTAATCGCTCGAATCCTTTATATAAAAATAACCAAAATTCTTTACCTTTTTTTGTTGTTCCCAATGATTTAATACCAAAATTTTGAAACTATTTTATTTTTCCGAAATATTTTTTTTCACACAAAATAAATTTTCCTTCAATCGAACGTTTTGAAGTTCAGATAAAACTGATGATTCTATGGAGAAGTGCTCGCCTTATATACACTTTTTCAGTGTACATAAGGCAAGATCGTCGCTTACCATGATGAAAATTTTGCAGAAAGTTCTCGAAAATGTTTCAGTGGCGTTTCATTAAATTTACGGTTGGGGCGCTAAATAAGCAATATAACCCAGGTTTATTTAAAAATGTTTGTTTTTTTTTTAAATAGTATCCTCATAATTTGATGGGTTATTGGAATGAGTGTTCGCGGCAGAAAATATCGCTACCAAGGAAGGAGGGGAAAATTTCCCGATCTCAGAAGGCATATGTAGGCCGTCCAAGAGTCCATGGGCTAGTCTATTGCACATGGTAAGCAAAAAATATACTAGGTGACGTTCGTGTAGTGATTATCGCAAGATGAACGCGGTCACTGTACCTGATCGATATCCTATTGCCCATATACAGGACTTTACCAAACAGCTGCACGGAAAAAAGGTTTTTTTGACGTTAGATTAAAAAAAAGCTTACTACCAAATTGCGATGATAGAAAGCGACGTTCCGAAAACAGCGGTTTGTACCCCATTCGGCCTTATTAAATGCCTGAAATTTTGTTTATTGTTACATTGACGATATATTAATCATGTCAAACACTGTTGAAGAACATGAGCAACACTTGCGATCAATCTTGGAAATTCTGCGCAAACATGGTCTCTGAATCAATCTAAGTAAATGTCAACTTGCACAATCAGAAGTTCAATTTTTTAGTTACATCGTCAACGAACACGGCATCAAGCTACCCACCAATCGCACCAACGCTATTTAAAACTAGTAAGGGCGGTATAGTTGAGTATACTCAACCATATAATACCCTGCACATACCCTCATCCATTTAAATGGTGTTCCAAATATAAAAAATCAGTCAAAAGTGAGGAATTTTCGAAAAATTCGAGTTTGTAGATCTCTGAGGGGGAAGCCATGAAATAAAGAGGTGTTTTTCGGTATGCAGTTTAAAGGACGTATATTAACTGAATCTGCATACAAAATTTCAGACATGTATATTTCATAGTTGTGGAGATATACATTTTTTAATAAAAATAAACTGGAATTTACCCAAAATTTAAGTTTGCCGACCTCTAATGGGTAGTCCAAATACAAAATGGTATTTTCTGGTATGCAGTCTTAAGAAGTTATATATACTTTGTCTACGAACAAAATTTCAGGTCCGTACCTTCAACAATTTCGGAGATGTAGGCTTTGACATGCAAACACTATTTGAGGGGTAATAAAGGGTAAGGGGGAAAAAGTTAGTATGCAGTTTTAAAGACATACATTTCTTTAATCTGCATACAAAGTTTTAGGTTCGTATCTGTTATAGTTGTGGAGATATACAAATTTTTGTAAAAAAAAAGTGAAATTTACGAAAAATTTAAGTTTGGTGGTCTTTGAGGGGTAGTCAAAAATACAAATGGGTATTTTCTGGTATGCAGTTTTAAGGACATGTATTTACTGAGTCTACATACAAAATTTCAGGTCCGTATCTTTTATAGTTTTGAAGATACAGTAATTTACAAAAAAACACTTTTTGAGGGGTAATGAAAGGTTGGGGGAAAAATTGGGGTATGCAGTTTTAAAGACATACATCTATGAAGTCTGCATACAAAGTTTCAATTTCGTATCTGTTATAGTTGTGGAGATATACAAATTTTTGTAAAAAAAAAGTGAAATTTACAAAAAATGTAAGTTTGGTGGTCTTTGAGGGGTAGTCAAAAATACAAATGGGTATTTTCTGGTATGCAGTTTTAAGGACATGTATTTACTGAGTCTACATACAAAATTTCAGGTCCGTATCTTTTATAGTTTTGAAGATACAGTAATTTACAAAAAAACACTTTTTGAGGAGTAATGAAGGGTTGGGGGGAAAATTGGGGTAAGCAGTTTTATAGGTCTTTACATACTTAGTCGACATACCAACTTTCATAGTTCTAGCGTTTCTGGTGTTCAAGTTATAGCCTTTCCAAAAAGTGGGCGTAGCTGGTTGGGCGGGAAGGAGTGGGCGTGGCTCAAAACCGTTCAAACTTGATCTGCTGCCGAGCATCACGAGTCTATCCTCCAAATTTCAAGTCTCTATCTTTTGTAGTTTCCGAGAACCATTGGTGAGGACGGACGGACGGACGGACGGACGGACAGACGGACGGACGGACAGACGGACGGACATGGCTTAATCAATTTGTCTTGTCGTCCTGATCAAGAATATATATACTTTATAGGGTCCCCCTCCCCTCCTTCTCTGCGTTACATACATTTCGGCCAAACAAACACAATATACCCTGGTACAGTATGTACAGGGTATAATTAGGTGCGCCCCGATACACTCAGCCAATTAGGTCGATTTCTCGGTATCATAAACAACTACCGCAGTAGTAATTTACCGTACCACATTCATCGCATATACAGGCGCCTTTGTCTGAACTGCTAAAGAATGTAAAAAAGAATGATCAACGCAAATTCTGACGCAGCGCAGTCAGCTCACGCATAGTGTATGTACACTCGGGTGACGCCCAAACATGATACTTCGGGTGATGCTTCGCTCACGTTTGAGCATCGTCATCATGTTGGCGCTCTTGTTTGGAGTTCTTTTGACCGAAAAAATGAAATCAGTCGCTGATCAGGACTAACTGAAGGTAGACTTTTTTGCGGTTGACTGACATCTTACACTCAACGAAAATGTTTTCAGAAATATGGGAGCATGAATTTTTTTTTTCTTTTAAAAAATATGAATGACTCTTGTTGTGTGCGCACTGTTGCTCTTAATTTTTCTCAGTGCATAGCAAATCAACTTCGTTTTTCGCTGCTTACTTATAAACCAACGAAATGTTTGGTTGTGTAGGTTTTGCCCGTCACCCAGCAAAACTATAAAGTCTTTATAAATGCTGTTAATGTTGGGCTGTTATAACCGAGCTGTTAAATACACTGTTACTGCTGTGGAACTGTTAAATGACTGTTGCTGTACCGCTTTGCAGCCTGGTCTGGTGTTGCAGACTGCTTGCAAAATAAAAGATTAGATTTTTAAATTAAAATTTATTTTTTTTACATACTATCTTAGTAGCTAATTATTATTAAATAGAAGAAAATTATAAAACATTAATCTTTTTTTTCATACATTTCTTTCTATAGTAATTATTTTTTATTTGCTTGAAGGCTGTGGTTATGTCTGCGGTGTATGCGGCATGCGTGTAGCCTTCGGTTTTACACGATTCTGAAAGTAAGAAAAATATGTAAATAAATGAATAGTTTTGCATATGAATAACTAGTCTTACCATATAAACGTTTGTCAAAGTTGGGGTAACCAACTAATGCAATCTTGCCTGCCAGCCCTCTGTAATTGATGTTCATAATCATGGACTGTACAAAAAGCTTTTTTAAACCTTTTTTATGCCTTCAGTGCCCAAAATGGAGGTTAGAACTCTTTTATTGAAATCAAAATAACATATATTAAATATCAATAATATTGTATATTAAGACGCTGTTTCTACACTTACATATTTTGCCGGGTCATCTCCTATATTGTCATTAATTGTCTTCAGTTCGCCAATTGTTGCAATTGGAAACACAAAAGAAATTGCATCGTTTGGCTGCAGGTTGTCATGCAAAACAACAACTCGGCTGTTGGTCTTAACGATGTTATCTGGAATTAAAATAAGAATCAATAAACTGAAATGTTAACTAGAAGATTTTAATAATATGTTTACTCACTTTCAAGATGATTAATTGACCCGATGTTCTTCAGCAGTTAATTTTTTATCTTTTTAAACTCCTCGCACATTTCGGACACCATTTCTAAAAGAAAAATTAAGCATTTCTAATAAAATTGTTTAAATTAAGCCATTTTTATACCTACTTTTCACTCGATCGCCTTGCATTTCCAGTCTGTCCAGTCTGGCTTCGATGGTTTCGCTCACATTTACTCTAAACTCCCGACTAATTTTTTGGTTATTGTCTCAGTAATGACTGTGTTCACATCAAAAAGTTTAAGCACCCTCAATGAACTCGGGTCAGAGTTTGCCATCTCGCTTACACTGCAGCATATTATACTGCGTCTCTTTTTTGGTCAATGGCGCGCGTGAGTTATAGTCCAGTGACCGAGGCAGTAGAGGAGGTCTCATACGCGAGTAAGACCATAGAATATGCTAGAAGGAAGCGAACAAAAGGACTGTGTTGCGTGGAGAACGGAATAAGACTGACTGTTTATTACAAAAAGTATGTACGTGTATGTATAACTGTAAGTTTGTGTAAACAAGAATATGTGTTCTATTTGCAAGGTGACGCCATTGTTTCTATCTATTTTGTGTTGTGAAAATCTCGGTGTTATCTTGTTTCTACGGTTTTCTTTTCTAAATATTGTATCATTAGGTTCGACTTGGACTGGTGTCCTTCTGTCATCGTTTAATTTAGCCAATCTTCTTTCTGTGGTCGCGTTTAAATGTTCCTGTATTTTTGAGTATATGTCTTTTCTAAATTCGTTTAATTTCTTAAGATAGTCGTGGTGATTGTCGAATGTTATTGTTTTGTTGAATATGTGAGTTCTTCCGTGGAAGAGCTCGAAAGGGGTATAGGAAGTGCTGGAGTGTATTGCATTGTTATAAGTTGCAACTGCTTCTGTGAGTATTTGGTCATGACCGCATTCTATGCGTGCTTCCTTTCTTTTGGTCATGATTATCCTATATAGTTCGGTTAGGGTGGAATGCAGTCTTTCGACTGAAGCGTTGCCGGTTGATTGTTGGAATGAAGTTGTATGAGCTGTTATTTGGAATTGGGTTAAGCGATTGTTGAATAGACTGCCCAAAAATTCCGCGCCCTGGTCGAAAATTATTTTCTTTGGTGCGCCGGGAAATTTTGTATAAGTTACTTTCGAAGAAATAATTATTGTAGGACTCTTTTATTATTTCGAAAATATCGTTCGGTGCTAATATTGCGAATGTTTTATTCGGTTTCAGAATTGCTTGAAGGGTGTTTGTAACGGAGTTGAAAGTATGCACGGGTTCTGTGATTATGTGTCTTATTTTATGGACAAATGGTGTTTCTACTTGTCTTGAAGTTGTTGATCCGGTACGAAATATTATTTGACTATTGAAGTGATTTAATGGTTGTGAAGCGATTGGTATAATTTGTGGGTCTTCGTTTATGTTCAAGTTTGGCTCAATTCTGCTGAGTGCGTCAGCGACTACGTTTTGCGATCCTTTTTTGTGTACGACTTCATAATCGTAAGCGGCCAGGATAGTTTTCCATCGAAGTAGTTTTGGATTTTCGCCATTCAGATTTTCTAGCCATATTAATGGCTTACGGTCCGTGACTATTCTGAATCTACGCCCGAAAAGGTATGGTCTAAAATGACTTACAGACCAAATGATAGCTAGCATTTCTTTCTCTACCGTAGAATAGCGTATTTCCGTGTCCGATAGTGTCCTGCTAGCGAAAGATATGGGTCTGTCATTAGTGTCTGGGCCTTGTGACAACACAGAGCCTATCGCATAATTACTTGCGTCTGTGGTCAACGTGAACGGTTTGTTGAAATCAAGGTATATGAGTATAGGAGCATTACAAAGATGATCTTTCGAAATTTCTACTGCTTGTTTGAATTCATCGTCTATTATTATAGATTTCTTTCCTTTTAACTGTCTCGTTATGGGTTTAGTTATTTTCGCGAAGTCTTTTATGAATTTCCTGTAATACCCTAATAGAAATGTAATACCCCTAATTTGCGTCGCGTGGGTTCATTTGAATTTGGTGAAAGCCACTTGATAAGTCTATTGTTGTGAAATACATGGTCTTTCCTATGCTGTCTAGTATATCTGCAATGTTCGGGATAGGGTATCTATCAGAGACAGTTTTCTCATTTAGTTTCATTCGTGGTTTCATATATAAAGTCTCCCTGCATGAAGTTTACTGGGAGTCTCCCTGCATGAAGTTTACTCGCATTTTGGTATTTTGTGGCAGGGTATGTAATGTGTCTACAGGGTTTGATCTTGTGAGGATTGTGATGGCAGTTTCTGATGTTTCTAGTATGGAGTCGGCAAAGTTTATTTTTGCATCTAGGGCGGATAGGAAATCCATTCCTTGGAGACCATTGAAGTGAGGGTGGAAATGGAATAGTAAGAACTTGAAATTGGACATTTTTTTGAATTGCTTGAAATTTATTCTATCTGTATATTCCCGAATTTTGAATGTACTGAGTACAGTGTGGATAGTGATATCGGAGGTTAGTTTTTTGATGTGGTCTTCATTAATAAGTGCTGGATTTATGAATGAGTAGGTAGATCCAGTGTCTATTAGGAAATTGAGAGGGTTTGACGCCATGAAGTTTGGTGATAGGAAACAAACGGCAAGGAAGATCCGTGAGTCTTCTTGCTTATGTACCCGACTGGCTTCCCGAGGCTTCTAGTAAAAAATTTGAATCATCGTTGATGTTACATACAGGAGCGCTTGGATTATGGTTGTTCCTGTCTTGATGATTTTGGGTTTGATCTGGTTTATCATTGTTGTGGAAAGGGTTCCTGCCCAAAGTTTGTCTATCGTGTCGACCATTACTATCGTTATTGGAATTATGTTGACGGGAAAAGCGCCTATTATTACTGTTGTTGAAGTTTTGTTGTCGCTGTGTTAAGCGACTATTATTGTCATTGTTGGTTTTATCATGGTGTGGTACATGACGAGCGTTGTTGCCATTATAGTTCTGTTGTCGTGGTATGTAGCGGCTATTGTAGCCACTATTGGTTGGTTGTCCTTTCGCGTATGGGTGATTCCTGTCGCGTCGTTGGTTTTCTTGGTTTTTATTCAGGTTTCTGGAGAAGTTTCTGGCCGTTGTTTCCTAATTTCTGCCCTAAGCTGGTCCTTTAATCCAACTAGGAATGTATTTAGGCAGAATTTGTCATATTGGTCACGTTGGTTCGTGAGGGATTGTCCATTAGGGTCTGCTTTTCTGGCTAGTGACATTAATTCGCTTCTTATTTTCGTGGCTGTGTATTATAGTTTTCCCATACTGAGTCCATCCGGAAGATTGTGTAGCTCTCTAACAAGCATTTCTTCTGTTTTCTTACTAGAGTATAGTCGCTTGAGATTTGCTTTGATGTCATCCCAACTGAGGGGTACATCGCAGACACTCAGTGCTTCGACTGCCCTGCCTTTAATTTTGTCACGGATAGTTCCAAGTAAGTACTGTCCGCATGTTGCTTGGTCCACTGATCCGGCTAACAAGAGTAGCTGTTCTACTCTACTTATAAATCTATCAAGATTGTCAGGTTGGCCTTCGTAGGTGGGTAGTTGATGTACAAAGGCTAGTAGTTGGTGTAGATTCAGGCTTGTGTTTGTAGAAATTGATGTATTACTAATGGTGGGACTTAGTGGCCCTGATGCGATACCGGAATCCATAGCGTTGGTGGAATTATTGTTTTTGGATTGAACCAACTGGTCTTTCTCTTTTGTTTCTATCGCTTTCCTGTGTTTAGTGTAGTGTTGCTGTGTTTCCTTCCACCTTGTTGTTTTAATGGATATTATCGGCTTCAACTCAGCCTACAAATCCGGCTGCGCCAGTTACTGTCCAGTGACCGAGGCAGTAGAGGAGGTCTCATACGCGAGTAAGACCCTAGAATATGCTAGAAGGAAGCTTGCGAACAAAACGACTGTGTTGCGTAGAGAACGGAATAAGACTGACTATTTATTACAAAAAGTATGTACGTGTATGTATGAGTGTATGTATAAGTAAACAAGAATATGTGTTCTGTTAACTCGCGCGTCGTTTGGTTTGCACTTTCGTTTTTCTCTACCTACTTTGTCCTTTATTGGCGACAGAAAAATTGTTTTTTTTCCACATTTTCTGTCGCCATAAGTATTTACATACACTAGGCGACAATTGAGAGTTAAAATGTTATTTGTTCATGTTTTTTTTTATTTTTCAAAGATTTGTTTAAAGTTGAACAACTGAAATTGTAATTTTTATAAAAAAGCACACAAAATACTTGTAAAAAAATGGATATTGGTTTTTCAGCACCGCTTTAACGCTTTTAACAAAAAAGTTAATTTTTTCAGTGGCGACAATTGAAAGTTAAATATTATTATTTTGTTCAATTCATGTCCTCACAGAAATTGCTAACCCATGCAGGGTATTTATTTTAGTACTCAGTATTCCCACCTTTATTTTGGATGACAGCTCGAAGTCGTTTTGGAATGCTTCGAACCAAATTGTTAAGAGTGTCTCTCGAGATGTTGTCACACTGAGTTTGTATCTCATTCCAAAAAGTATTTGTATTTGATCTAATATTTATTGGTATTTTGGAATCCAATATAGACCACAAATGTTCAATTGGGCTTAAATTTGGAGATTGTGGTGGCCATTCAAGTTTTTCAATACAATTTTCTTCAAAAAATTGTCTTGCAACACGTGAGGTGTGCTTAAGGTCATTCTCTTGTTGAAAGATAAATGACTCTAAGCCCATTTTATTAACACTTTTTTGTAAATTTTCCCTCAATATATTTGTATATGATTCCCCGGTCATTCTACTATCAATTTTAACTATGTCTCCTACTCCACCTGAAGAAAAGCATCCCCATATCATTATTGAGCCTCCGCAGTTGACTGTATACAATTAGGTTTCAATCGATCTTTTGGCTTACACCAGACACGTTTGCGTTTCTTAGCATTTTTATACCCTGTACATACTGTACCAGGGTATATTGTGTTTGCTTGGCCGAAATGTATGCAACGCATAGAAGGAGGGGAGGGGGACCCCATAAAGTATATATATTCTTGATCAGGACGACAAGACAAATTGATTAAGCGATGTCCACTTTTTGAAAAGGCTATAACTTGAACACCAGAAACGCTAGAACTATGAAAGTTGGTATGTAGACTAAGTATGTAAATTTTTATAAAACTGCATACTACAATTTCCCCCTCTCCCCTTAATTACCCCTCAAAAAGTGTTTTATTGTTAGTTACGATATCTTCAAGACCATGAAAGGTGCAGACCTGAAATTTGGTGTGTACACTCAGTAAATACATATCCTTAAGACCGCATACCAGAAAATACCCCTCTGTATTTAGGACTACCCCTCAAAGACCCACAAACTTCAATTTTTCGTAAAATCGACTTTTTTTTACAAAAATTTGTATGTCTCCACAACTATAACAGATACGAACCTAAAACTTTGTATGCAGACTTAAGAAATGTATGTCCTTAAAACTGCATACTAAATTTTTCCCCCTTACCCTTTATTACCCCTCAAATAGTGTTTGTATGTCAATGCCTATATCTCCGAAATTGTTAAAGGCACTGACCTGAAATTTAGTAAGTAGACAAAGTATTTATAACTTTATAAGACTGCATACCAGAAAATACCATTTTGTGTTTGGACAACCCATTAAAGGCCGGCAAACTTAAATTTTGGGTAAATTCCAGTTTATTTTTATTAAAGTATGTATATCTCCACAACTATGAAATAAACATGACTGAAATTTTGTATGCAGATTCAGTTAATATACGTCCTTTAAACTGCATACCGAAAAACACCCCTTTATTTCATGGCTTCCCCCCACAGAGATCAACAAATTCGAATTTTTCGAAAATTCCTCACTTTTGACAGATTTTTTTGATATCATTTAAATAGGTGAGGGTATGTGCAGGGTATTATATGGTTGAGTATACTCAACTATACCACCCTTACTAGTTTTTTCTGTTTTACTTAGTGCTAATACAAACTTAAAAATAATAAATTCAACATTTTATCATATGAACTTGAAAAAAATATAAGCTAAAGTAATGTTCAGGGGGCGTTATCCTGTTGCAGGATAAAGGATTGTCCAATAAGCCTGTCTCCGGAAGTAAACGCATTATCATTTAGAACCGACAAATATTGGCGTTGGCTCATCGAGCCATTGACAGGAACGAAGTCACCCAGTCCATTATACACCACACATCCATCCACCATGGCTTACTTTTTGGCAAACGGGCCACCTTTTTTGCCTTTGTACCATTGGCAATCTTACGAAAACTTTATTGTTTGATGAATTAAACTCAAAGGAGCTTTCATCTGTTATGCTTCTGGAGATGTGCCTTTGTGAAAGACATTCTTTTAAGCTTGTTTGCTTTTGTTATAAAGGGTACGTCCTTGGCTTTATAGGTCTTGAAATCACATTCTTTTAATCGTCGACGGACTGTGCGCTCACTAATTGGGGTCTTAGCTGTTAAATTAAATTGATCTGCTGCAGATTGAGGCTTCAGAAAAATATTTTTTTTAAATTCCCGTACAAGGACTCTGTCTTCACAGAGCTCTGTTTTGCGCTTAGCACCTGATCGTCTTAAATTACGCATGTCATTATGCCTTTTAATCTTTTTAATTTGGTACTGCACAGTTTGACGCGACACATTAAACTCATTGGCAATGTCTTTGACTGCTAATCCAGCGTTAAACTTTGCTACCATTGAAGATCTGGTAACCAAACTTAGCTCAGCCGTTTACCCATGTTATTTAATAATTTTTAATGACTTTCTATTTTAATAACAACGTGTAATATTGATCAAAGTTAAGCACAGAAGGTGTTAGATTTTCGTCTTCAGACCCACTTATTTCATCCCTTAGACATGTTAAATCTTGAAATGAATTATTATGTGATTATTCTTTAGAAATGATCAGCTTATTCGATATTTCTGGCAATACAGACGATTATTTCACAGAAAACTAAAAATAGGCACACAAAATAAATTGCATAATGAAATGTATTTAAACAAAATAGATCTTTATATTTTTTTCCATGCAAAAAATGAAAAACTAGGTACTTTCTGCGAAAAGTATTGCACTGGCAAGAAACTCTTATAAAATGAAAACAAGATTTCAATTTGCTACTCTTCCTCTTCTTCATTTTGTATGACAACTAACAGTTTCAGTCCGATTTCAATGAAACTTTTAGGCATTTAGTATGGACACATAAAATTGGTACTTGTTAAATTTCAGCGCTCTATCTCACAAACCAAAAAGTTTTTCATACAACGACTTAAATTTTGATAATTTTTCATATTCCTTTCGTATAGAGGCTACCAGTTCCCATGGTCCGATCATGCCGGTTCTGACAATTGAGTTCACTCCACAAAAAAGGAGACTCTGAGCAAAATTTCAGCTTGATAACTTCAAAACTGTGGGAGGAGAATGTATGTACGGTCTGATTAATAATATATACACTTTTATAGTCCCAAATGTTTATGTGTCCTGCAGATATTATGAAAATAGTCATTTTTAAGACATTGGCAACAAACTTCAACTTTGACAACACATTATGCCGCTCCCAGAAATCGTAAAACATTGAGGGATGACTTTTTTTAAAGCTTAACAAAACAAAAAAATTCATGCAATTATGTTTATTTGTTCAAAAGATATGAGTTTTGCCATGAAAAAACTCAAAGGCCCCACTGAGCGACGCTTGCATTGTAAAATGTATATAGGCAAAAGAGAGAAAATAAGCTTTTCTGCTTAATCAAATTCCAAGCAGAGGTCTTTCTTAACGCTGCCGTCAACAAACAGAAGTTTGTCACAAAGTCTGAGGAAATCATCCTGATTTTATCCTAAAACATATTAGTATTCTTAATTTAATTAAGGGGGTTTTCTCGTCTAGATTTTTGAAAAAAATATATTATTTTTTTACATTTGTCCAGACAAACAAAAAATTTAAAGGAAAACGGTTCACTTGTGAAAGTGGTATAAGTTTTACCAGCGCGTCTGCATTCTGAAATTATATTCTGTCATTATAACACTCTCTTCATTAATTATATGTGCTACAGGCAAACAAGAAATTAAATTTTCTCAGACGCCATCACGTGACTTATGCAGTTGTGAAGAGATCCAATACATTCAAAAATCTCCGTTCATAAACAAAGCTTCTGAAATAAATCGCCGGGTTATAGTAGGCATGAGACTTCTAGGAGTAGGAAGGGAATGAATAGACTTATTCTGCAGTATTATGGATATTTAATGGGGCTTATCAATCAGTACCTATTACTGTTGCCTTGAAAATTTATATATGACCGCATATATATAATAATTTATATTTATTTATGATCAAATAAAATGAAAAGCTGTAATAGAGAAACAAGAATTATTATCAAAATAAAACAAACTTGACAGTATTCGGAGATGGCACGTGAAAAAATCGAGGACTTACGTCACTTTTTGGTGTTACTACACTTGGTGGTAAATATAGTAAGAAAATGGGCGAAACCCTTGTGAAATCAAGCTTCTGCCAAAGTTGTAATGTGTGGAAAACAAAAAAAATAAATCAGATATTCAAGCGTATAATTGGTATCAAGTGCAAGAAAATTCATGTATGTACAAAAAATCATCAGGGAACTGCTGGGAAAATGGAGGTTGACGCTGTGGTTGAGATGTTCGAGCTATTGATTGAGAAGCATGGGGTGAAATATGTCAGTCATGACATATATAGGAAATAGTAACTCCAAGACACTTAAAGGTATTCTTGACTTTAACACGTACATAGTATAACAATGTTCTAACTGTCGAAAAAAAAGTGCGTAGGATATGTGCAGAAATGATTGGGCGCAAGAATTCGTAAAGCGAAAAAAGACAATAAATGTATGAGCGGCAGAGGTGAACGTAAACTGACTGATAAAGTTTAATTCATGATTTGAGTCAGTATTATGGATGGCAGTTCGTCGGAATCCAGAGTCTATTAAAAATATGAAGAACCAAGTATGGGCTACCTATTATCGTATGTACTGCCCTGGTACGTCAAGATGGTGTAAATGCCAAAAAGCGGCTTGCTAAGGGCACTCTTGACGACTTTGTCCATGATGATCTCTCTAAATGACAAAGATTAAAAAGGAATCAAGCCAAATTATGAAAGCCTGTCATCTGATGATTTATTATATAGATGTTTGTGTTTAGAAACTCAAAACAATAACGAATCTCTCAACTCATTAATACTGAAGCTTATTCATTTGTTGTCAGACGCAGTAAAAGTTGAGTAGACCGCGAAACAGATTTTGCCCCTCACCCTTAAACTAAGCTCCGGAGAGAAACCAAGAAATAAACTTGATCTGTGTATTGAATAGCAGAGTCGACTTTAAAAGGAATTTTGGTTCTACATATTCGACGCCTTCTTTTAGGTGTTACATTTTCGACGTGCACAAAACTAATATACCCTTGTAGCATAAGGTACAGGGTATAAAAATGGTTGCTGAAAATTGGTTTAATGTGTTTTTTTATTTAATTAAACTCATTAAATATGTGCAGCAAAAATCAAGTTTACCTAAGCTGCAAATAGTAAACTAATAGTAAAAAAACTCGGTGATCAAAAAGATAAAAAAAATTTAAAAGTAAAAAAAACCCACAGCCCATAAAATAAATTAACCGAGATAAAAACAAAACCAGGAAGAAATTGCAGTCGAGAGAGATTTTTTCTAATTTCACATGGCGTTTAACAAGGCTCTTGCCGCTTTTCGCCATGCTTAGAACTTTCCTCTTTCGCTTCTCAAAAAGCGGAACTTTCGCTTCTAAAAAGGCTAGACTCGCATTAAAAAGATCGACTGAGCATGGGTTTTGGTTGTAAACCACACGACTGTTAAATGTTCGTGTTTTCTGTTATGCTCAGCTGTTAAATTTACTATTACTATTCTGATGTTTCTATTGATCGGTTGTTATATCAGAGAGTACTCAAATATAGAAAGAGCTGAATTCACGCTCAGTTGCTGTTAAGCATGATTGACGTCCACGGCAACATGATAAGTAGCTTGTTTTTGGAGCGGCAGTGTAAGCGGGACAAAAGATGATATACAGTTTTTTTATACTGGTTATATAGACTGTTATATTACTGTTGCTAAGCTACTACACTCGCTGTTCATCTCTCGAAGTGTACAGACGTCTTAGTTGCGTGATACATTTTATTTTATTCACAGCAATTTCGTATGTTACAGTTACCACTGTTCTAGTGTGTGATTGAATGTAGTGGTTGTGCCAGAAGAACATCTGGCGTTATCCAGCAATTTCGTTACTGCGTATTCCCTTTTGTGCGTCATTTTTAGTGTACATACATTTTGTTTCTATAACTAAATGGTATTTTTACACGTGAAATTTCAAACGGTTTGTCTATGTTTGTGAATTCGAGTGTTGTTAATCTTTTGATGGGGTGACCCAGACAAAAGAGAGTCACTGGCGCTTCCAGTCAGACGAGTGATGAGGGGATGACATCGTCGCCACGTCGCTGACATCCGGGTCACCGCTGATGTGAGTCTCGGGAGAAAAAGAGACTCACCATGCGGTGAGTGCGAGAAACTGTATTGATTCACTATCTAGCGCGGGTGACAAGGCGGGGTCACTAGCAACCATCAGTGTCGGTTCAGTGGCGGCGTCGGCCGCCGGCACCTCTGCCGCGGCGTCCTCAGCGACGTTCCGGGGGGGGGCATATCAGAAACTTCGTTGAACACAAGAAACGTCGAAGGGGGCAGTTGCGGGTTTTCAGTACCACAGGCTGGAAAACCAGTTGGTCAGGGATTTGGCACCTTAAGCGCACTGCGCAAGAAGTTGACCATAGTGGGCAAAATTAAGGCGATCACTTCAGGAGTAGTGAAGTGCGTCTTTGACGAGAGCATGCATGCGCCAGGTGAAGTAGGTGCCGGAGGGGCTGGGCTGCTATTTGGTGCTGCGACCAGTACCAAAGGCACGCCAACGGAGGCGGAGGTAATAGTATTGGACTCGCCGTCACCGATGGAGGTAGAGCCGGGACTTGCAGACGTATTGCTGGTGGACGGCAGCGAGTTGTCATGGGCGAAAGAAGTGGCGGCGTTGGAGAAGGAGATGAGCGGCCATACGGTGGGCGCATAAGGACGGCGCCGATTGGAAAGCCTGGAAAGATGCACTGGCAAAACCAACCATGCCATCGACGGGGGAGTGCCAGTGGTGGGGGCAAAGATGTTTGAGGAGTGCGCCGACGTCGGCAGCTCTAGGCTGGCAGACGGCAACGCCCAGAATGGCGGCAGTTGGCGCGGCCAAAATCCGGGAGACGACTCATCGCGGAGTAACGACAGTAGAACAGAAGTTTCCTACGACGGCGCGGCCAGTAGCATTGATGCGGCGGGTGTGGCAGGCGCTGCAGACGAAGGCCTGTGCCGAAGCCATGACCCTAGAGGAAGCGGTGGAGGCCGTCACATACCGCACAAGGATCGATAGGCGCGACGGCGTCGACATATTCCTTCCAGGTGCAGCAGCACCGTCACCAAGAGGTCGCAGGATGCGAGGCAAGCGAGGAGGGGCCAGAAGAGGCCACCAACACCCGAAAGAGCATCTTGATTAGGGGATTGAGAGGTTTTGTTTTTTTTTTTTAAGAAACAAGGAAAAAATACTAATAAAGACAAAATATATAAAACTATCAAAAAAAACCAGTAAGGGAGCTATTTTCAGCTATGCCGAAACTTATATACTCTTGCAAACATTTTCACAATAATTCTTATTAGGAAATCCTTTTTTAATTTTCCAATAAGAATCATATCCGTAGCCACGCCCATTTTCTAAATTGTCTTAAAGAAGGCAATGTAGTCCAATTTCACTACATTTTTCAATCTTGTATCTTGTCTGTTTACAGAGAAGTCCCATTTTTAAGTTTTTAGTTGTATGGGCAGTACCACGCCCTTATGGCCGATTCTTATAAAATTCTGGATTTGAGTCAGGCATTAACAAAAACACGTAAAAGCAAAGTTTAGTTTGCTTATATCCAAGAACAAAAAAGTTTTTCTAACAAAAACAGTATTTTTAACCGATCGTTCCTATGGGAGCTATATGCTATAGTCATCCGATCAAACTGAATTTTACATACCAAATACCTGCAAGGAGAAGAAAATTTTCTGCGTTTAAATTTTTTTGCTAACTTTAAAACTCTGGCTGGAAATCGCATTGAAACAGACAGACAGACAGACAGACGGACAGACGGACATCGTTATTTGAACTCGTCTCGTCGTGCTGATCAAGTATATATATATACTTTATATAGTCGGAAATGTCTCCTTCACTGCGTTGCAAACTTCATGACAAAGTTAATATACTCTTTTTGCAAGAGTATAAAAACTAACTATTACGTGTTTTTGTTAATGTCTGACTCAAATCCATTCTTATTGAAAAATTAAAAAAGGATTTCCTTATAAGAATAATTGTGAAAACGTTTGCAAGAGTATATAAGTTTCGGCATAGCCGAAAATAGCTCCCTTACTGGTTATCAATTATCGTTGCACAAATAACTTTAATTCACTATTATGCACAATATTTTGATTAGCAATAGAAAAGAACGGAGCAAAGAAAAGCTTGTCTGACTCAATTGAAAACTCTTTCAGCTCTCTAGTTGGAGAAGCGAAACTCCCTAGCTAAAAAAGACCCGATGCGCTTGCTGCTCTACTGCAAGCCACATATTAAGGGTTTATGCTTCTCCACAGATGCAATGCGGCCTTGTTATATGTTGCTCCCTGGCTTTTATGAATTTTCATAGCCTCAGCAGGAACAATAGAAAACTGCTTTCGTTCGACTGAAGTATGCTCCGATCTTCCACAATAGAAAGTTCTTATTAATTTCTCAACTGGGGTCCAATCACTATGATGTAGGTGAGGTCTTTTAGTCCTGGCAACGGTTCCTACAGACGGTTCGAAAAATTTAATCCATAAAGCTAATACTACTAATGACTCATCGACTATTCTATGGTCAATCTGCATAAGCTCTCCAGTTGCACCGCTTACAAGACCGTCATTTGTATTAATATTGACGGTGACCATGTCCTTTGCAGAAGTCTCCAGATTAAGCAAATATGAAATGCTTTGAGTTTGTGATGGCTTTAAGTTTTGAACGTGCTTTAAAGTGCTTATTTATTGTAGACATGGTTGTTTCTTTAATAGTATCCACGGCTGTCGAACTGCTCTGTGTTGACTTGGGCTAGTTTTTGAGTATTGTAACTAGTAACCTCATCGTTCGTGCAAAACAAATAAATTGCATCAGAGGGAACTTCGCTAGCTGTAAGTACCCTCTGATTAAAGAGCCGTATGTCAGGATCCGCCATATTAGCTTCGTTCATATTGTTAAGTGCTGGTCCTATCCGAAAATATCCAACTGTCACCAACTGGGGAAAGCTGTTTTAAGTCACTAAATACAATTATTGAAACACTTCTAAAGCAATCGTTATTTTTTAAAATTTGTCGTAGTCTTTGATCTGTGTACATATATACGAAAACATTTTAGATCCGATCATTGAAATTTCAGCAATAATAATAAGCTTGACATCTGAGAATTTGCAATGCATGGTGTTAAGTACATCGTTGCTTACTGGTCTTAGTGTGGCAGATGATTGAATCAATGGAAGAGAAAACAGTGGGTGCAAAGTAAGCCTCCAATGCCAAACGCCGCCTTTCCAGTAAAAGCACTGTCACAGCCCTGGGTGTCGTATAGAGTGAGTGTTGCCACGGCTAGCCTGCGGCTCAGGGTCAGAGTTCCAACCAAACACTCACTCTATCGAGGGCCGGCATTTTTAAAATTTTATATTTTTTTTTTTTTTTTTATCTTGCTCACTCAACAGCAAACAAATTTCACAATTCACGCTACTTACGGTTAACGACTACTGAAGGGGATCATTGGTGGGGAGATCCCTCGCGCTCCCACCCTCCATGGACTGCTCATGCTCAGATATTTTTTTTTTATAGCAGTCCCCATATATCTTTTCGCGCCGACGTCTTAATTGACGCTGGCCTAAGATCCGCTCATGTCGATGTGAACATCCCCCCCCCCCCTTTTTATTTTACTCTAGCACATTTTTTACAACAAATTTATTGTACAAAAAAAATTCAACCACATAAATTCTTTAACATACTCGTTTTTTTTTTTATTTTTCCTTTTTTTGTTTTTATTACCCTACAGGAGTAGTGTATAACAGGCAAAATTCACGCACTTAAACACTTATACCTGCCAACCTACGAGCTCGTATGACGGGGGGGTCCTTTCGACCATAAACAATCGAAATAAAAAAAATACCGCTCCTGTCAGGCTCACACAATCTTTATGTAACTTATATATTATTTTCTTTTGTTTTTTCGTTTTTTTAAATGTTTCCTTTTTTGTTTTTTGTTTCAAAATTTTTTTCTTTTTCTTTTAAATTTTTTTACCACCTCGCGCACTCGCTTCAAAATTTCCTTTTTCTTCTTCCTCTTCTTTTTTTCTCACGTGGCGCCCTCTTTCCAACAACCTGGAATCTCTCCATCGAGGATCCCGTTGCTACAACAACCACCAGGACGATCATATGTTTGTCCCCTTCTAACACCACCGCACCGACTTCCAACGAAGTAACCCTGGAGGTGTTAAAAAAGTGACAACCATACGAGCTATCGATAGTGAAATTCTATCGCTTTCGGCCTCAGCTGCAACAGCACTTAGATAAACTGTGGTATAAGTTGACTTGTACCTACACCAGCACCACCACCAACATACTCGTAAAATCTTTGGTTTGAATTAAGACCTTGCTAGAGAACGCAAATTAGGTTCAGATACCAATGGAGGTAGCCTTATAAGGTTTACTTGCTCTTCTTCCGAGTTATTCTCAATGTTGCTGTCCTGCAACACATTGCGATAAACTTCTGGCACTGCTAAGGCCCTAAACTTCTCATCCGGGAATTGTGTAGCTAGCACTTCCTGAGGGTCGCCTACCATATTATTTTCTCGATTCATACCCTCAATAACACATATCGTGTTGTCGTTTACTTTCGCGTGTTAATGCTTCATTAGTTCTATACGTGTGTTCGTTGTCATTTGAGATAAGTTCAAGCTGTTCATTGCGCGAAGGGAAGAATAGGATTACATTTTCTCTAAAGTAGTCAGATCGAGAAGTATTGATATTGAAACGTCTCACCGTAGAATGTGAGGGGGTGCTGTCGTTATTTAACAATGCCGCTTCCATATAAAAGTGGATAATTGCGTCCAGTAGCAACAGCTTTACTCTCTGGCTCTACTTCAAGTTCTTCGTATTCTTCTGTTGGATGTGCTGTTCGTGCCTTCTGTTGTTTTGAAAACCTTTAAAAAGCCGCAAACTCCGCCAAACATAATCCATTCAATTCATGACCTCTTTGTACGTAATGGTCAAATAAATTCGGTACAAAATATCCGTTGAATCGGCAGGCAGTTGATTAAAATTTTTCTTAGATTTTATGATTCTGACTCTTTTGTCAGGATGGGAAGTGTTCACAAAAACTTTTTCATTAATAGATTCAGACATATGCAGTCCCAAAATATTGTATACTGCCTCCTGTGCTGATATTACTGTTATGTTAATGAATTTATTGCCAAGATGTTGGCAGCTTGCGTTTCACGGGAATGTTTTCATGAGCTATTTCATTCATGGCTTCACGCAGCAATTGAGATACGCGCCTGTTAGATTTATTTATGTAGTTAATATTATAACTACAACAGGCATACGCATCTAGAAGGAATTGAATGTCTATGTTGGCTCTGTACAAATGCAAAATATCCCGAATGTATGCATTAAGCATTTTGTCGGCATACCTTCTACGAAGAAACACTTGTGGTTTTTTAAGGCTGGAACGCTGCACTGCAAAGCTTGCACTAGCTTGTAACTCTCAACGTTGGTACCTAAAACTGATTTAAAATAGTCAAAATTGTTAAGTCTAGCAGTTTCGTCCTCTGGAACCGAACTATTCAAATGATCCTTGATTTTCTTGAACAATAATTTATGTCTTTCAAAGATTAGCCTCGGTATCTTCTAAAAGATACAAAATTTCAGTATGAGGCATGGGCGGATAAGGCATATTGTAACGGCAAAATAGCGTGCCCCGAAGCTCTTTCTGGCAGGATGCCGTATGTCTGTGGCGCTGATATTGGATAACGTCGTTGCAAGCCTGAGTCATCCCCATTTGTGGTTATGAACCTGTCAATAAAACTTACAACTTGCTCAGTATTAGGCACAGACGATCCACTGATATCCAGCTTCGGAGCACCCGACAGCCAATACATTCCAGCCACCCTCGGTGTTGAAATTCAATTCTCCAATAATAGTGAGAAAGATTAAATGCTCTTAAATATTTCGCTACATGAAATTGTGGGAAATGAAAGCTTCTCTGAATCCTCATCCAGCATCATATCCGCTGGTCGCCGACTTTCACTAGGAGCCAGTGCAATACGACCGATGATGGCATTATGTTGAATAGCTTCAATTTCCGGTAAAGTTTCATCACCTCCGGGATTCAAATTTTCTTCCTGATCCAAGGAGTCTTGGTTTTCGGTATCGGTGTCCATGCGGTGGCGAAGAAGTTTGAATATAGTTAACCGGTCAGCTGGAACAGCAACGAAAGGGACTTCTTCAGAGTTGCCAATTTGACGTAGCCAGTCGGGTGAAACTGAGACATTGTGTTTCCGGTATAATTTAGTATTAACCAAGAAACGAAGGGCTTCTAAAATACGAGCAAGTCGATTGTGATTGTCTTTTTGAGTAAGATTCTCGGGTTTATGAATGAGGACCACCACACCAGAGTCGTGTGTAAAGAAGTTTATAAGTTAATTAGAACACAGGCACATCAGTGCCGCTTTACTTCTAATTCTTAAAAGGAAAGTTTATTCAATATATTTCTTACAGCTAACCGCATAGCTGCGCTACCGGTTACCGGAGTGGCTTCGTACATATTTTCTCTTATCAAAAACAAAACAACTCAACTCTTGCGTTTATCTGCTCATCATAGAAAAGTCCCGCTAGCAATCAATAAGCAACAACAATAATCAATCAATTATGATTTGACTAAAACCCGTTACGTACAGTTGTGCAAGCAAAGACACAACTACGACGACTGCAGACAATAACACTTTGTTGGTACAGTGTACCCTCAATATATGCGCATACTACATCTCCCTCCTTTTGAAAAATAACGTAATATATTGGAGTTATTCTTATAAAATGTAATTAATTTTTTTGATTTGACTTTTTTTTTTACAATAAGAATACATACGAGAATCAAAAAATTGTTTATAAAAATATATATTTTGTTATTATACTCTTGCAAAAAGAGTATATTAACTTTGTCATGAAGTTTGCAACGCAGAGAAGGAGACATCTCCGACTATATAAAGTATATATATTCTTGATCAGCACGACGAGACGATGTCCGTCTGTCCGTCTGTCTGTTTCAATGCGATTTCCAGCCAGAGTTTTAAAGTTAGCAAAAAAATTTAAGCGCAGAAAATTTTCTTCTCGTTGCAGATATTTGGTATGTAAAAATCAGTTTGATCGGATGACTATAGCATATAGCTCCCATAGGAACGATCGTTCAAAAATGATGTTTTTGCTTAAAAAACAGCGTGTTTGTGGAGTTATTGACTCAATATTTTGCACAAAAACTTTTCTGTCATCAACAAAGATACCGTGCAAAAATGGTCAAGATCAGGCTACTATAGCATATAGCTCCCATAGGAACGATCGTTCAAAAATGATGTTTTTGCTTAAAAAACAGCGTGTTTTTGGAGTTATCGACTCAATATTTTGCACAAAAACTTTTTTGACATCAACAAAGATACTGTGTAAAAATTGTTAAGATCAGATTACTATAGCATATAGCTTCTATAGGAACGATCGGTTAAAAATACAGTTTTTGTTAGAAAAACTTTTTTGTTCTTGAATACAAGCAAACTAAACTTTGCTATTAGGTGTTTTTGTTAATGCCTGACTCAAATCCAGAATTTTATAAAAATCGGACAAAAGGACAAGATTGGAAAATGTAGTGAAGTTTGACTACATTGCCTTCTTTAAGACAAATAAGAGAATGGGCGTGGCTACGTATATGATTCTTATTGGAAAATTATAAAAGGATTTCCTAATAAGAATAATTGTGAAAACGTTTGCAAGAGTATATAAGTTTCGGCATAGCCGAAAATAGCTCCCTTACTGGTTTTATTTATTATTTTTGTCGGCTGATCAGACCGTTATTTTTAGTTTTTAGGAAAAATATAAGTTCAACTATTTACTTTGTTGTTTAAGAATTTAAATCATTCAACTGTTAAACATTTTTAATCTATCCTTATGAACTTTTTCGGTCCTATATTTTGTATCTTTAATTAGAATGTTGTATAAATATTTTCTATGCTAACTATTGTATATGGGCCTAGATATACTGGATCCAATTTATGGCCAGTTCCGTTTCTTAATAAGACTTTATCTCCTATATTTGCTTGAAAATTTATGACTTTTTTTTCGAAAAGTTCCTTATTTTTTGCTTTATAATTTTCAAGCATTAGCCTAGACCTTTTATGTGCTATTTCTAATCTAAGCTTAACTTCTCTAGCATAATCTGCTACATTATATTGTGGGTCTACTCTGTCTATATTATTAAAATCTTTGGGTAAATTGGCTGGTTTACCAAAAATTAGCTCATATGGACAATAATTGTGTGCTATAGAGGGGGTCGTGTTAAAACAGTGTACGAAGTATTTGATCCATACGTCCCAATCAGTTTTATCAACTGATGTATATGATCGTATGTATTCGTTAAAAGTTCTGTGATTTCTTGGTGGTGTGCAGTTGATGTTATGTTGTTTATTTTCATATACTTGCATAAATCGTTTATAATTGAATTCTTATATTCCGTACCCACGTGCGTAATGAACGTCTTCATTGGACCGTACTTCAGAATATAAGATTCGAATATAGCTTTAGCGACAGTTTTTGCACTTTTATTTGGGATTGGAATGGCGACGAGGTATTTCGTTAAATCACAAATAAGTGTAACCGCATACTCGTTCCCATTTTCTGATCTAGGTAATGGACCTATTGTGCCAACAATTACTCTGTCGAAAGCGGATATTGCTGTTTCAGTTATTGTTAGGGGAGTTTTTGTGTTCTTAGTAGTTTTTGATTTCTGGCATTTTGGACATTTTCGGATGTAGTCTTTTATTTGTTTAGACATACTTTTCCAAAAATAATGTCGTTTGATCTTGGCCAAGGTTTTTATAATGCCTGTATGTCCTCCTAATATGGGATCATCATGTAATTTAGACAAGATAGCTTCTTTTTCTTTTTCAGAATTTATTTGGGTCACCAGGTGGAGTAGCGCTACTCTTAAAGATTTCAATACTTTATTGCCCATTTTCTTGAAATTATCAATTGAAACGTGTTCAAAGATATTATCCCACGGTGCCACGTTGAGTTGGCTGATTTTATATATACCGGCTTGCGTTCCGAGCCTTTGAAAGAATTGATCTAAATCAATGGTTTCGTTACTATATAAATCGCTAACATCATATCTTTCTGTAATTTTTCTGCCATGTTTAAATAAACATGTCATGTTGTTCACATGCAAGGTCACTAATTTTCGTACCTCGACATTGTTACTGACTTGGTACACTTTGGGCTTTGAAGCTTTTTCTATAAATTGCCTAGGCAATTCTATTTCTTTTTCTCCTGCGCAGGATTCTTGTCTACTTGCTTGTCTTGTAGTGACTTTCATTATATTTCCTGTTATATTTTGTAGCCCTTTGATGGTTGTTCTCGATAATGCATCTGCTACGTAATTGTCTTTACCCTTCAGATATTCTACCGTAAAATTATATTCCTCCAATTCAACCCTCATACGTGTTAATTTAGAACTTGGATTGCCCATTGAAAATAGATAAGTTAGTGGTCTGTGATTCGTTTTTACCGTGAAATGGTTACCATAAATATGTATTTGGTCGAAAGTATGTTATTGCCCAGTGAATAGCTGTTAACTCTTCCTCAGTTGTACTGTTGTTACTTTCTCCTTTAGTAAACACGCTTGCTTACTTGCATCTGTTATTATGCAGAATTCTTTGGTGAAATCTGGATATTGTAACAAGGTTGAACTTATTAGTGCAGTTTTGAGATGATCGAAGGCATTCTGTCATTCAAATGCCCATTCGAATTTTACGTCTTTTTTACATAATCTTGTTATATGGCGTGAATAGTTAGCAAAGTTTTTTATAAGGCGCCTATAGTAATTGCAAAATGCAACGAATCGTCTTGCGCTATCCGCATCGTGTGGGACTGGATAATTTTTAATGACGTCGTATTTTTGGTATCTGGATAGATTCCTTTTTCAGTGCATTTGTGTCCCAAAAATTTGACTTCGTGCATGAAAAATTAGCATTTTTTCGGATTTAGTTTCAGGTTGAATTTCCTACATTTGTCAAAAACATCAGTTAAGTTTTTGACCATATGTTTCTCGGAACAACCGATTACTATTAGATCATCCATATAAAGGAATGCTTGCGATGGTTCTAGACCAGAAAATGCTATTGTCATCATTCTTTGATATGAGCTTGGGGCTATTTTTAAACCAAATGTTAATCGCGTGCAGCGATATGAGCCATTGCTCGTTGAAAATGACGTTATATTTCTAGAACTTTCTTCAAGTTCAATTTGGTGAAAACCGGATATTAAGTCTAGACATGAAAAATATTTTGCTCTACCTAGTTGATCTACGATATCATCAATTCTAGGTAGTGGAAATTTGTCAGACAATAGTTTTTTATTAATTTGACGATAGTCAATAACTAATCGCCAGCTGGGAGTACTGTGGCGTTATTGTCACAAGTATGAAGTATTTGTAATTTAATCGGATAATTTAAGTTATTTGGGCGAAGAATTAGTGAGTCGCCACTATGAGTGAAATCTAATTGGCAATTATATTGTTTCATGAAGTCTATGCCTAATATGCCATCACTAGGTATTGGGAAATTTTGGTCAACTAAATGGAAGTCATGCGGAATTATGTATTTACCTCTAGTGAGTTCTATAAAGGCCAAGCCTTTTGAAAAAATTGTACCCTCGCCAATTCCCGATATTTGGGTAGTAACTCTTTCGTTTACGTTTTCAAATATATCTACATTTTCTTTTAATATAGATATATCTGCACCAGTATCAAGCAACAGTGTAAAGGATTTACCTGTTCTTTCATTGTAAATTTTTACTTAGGTTGACGTTGATGGTTTTTATTGTGCCATTAATTGGCTCTGAACATCTGAGGGGTTTTGTTGGTTTTCCGAATTACCTTGAGTTACTCGGACATTACCTCTATTATTGTAATTTTGGTTTTGGTTGCCACCTCGGTGTGAATTATTTCGTCCACGTTAGCTACCTCGGTAATTTCCTCTGAAATTACCCCTATTGCTACCATTGTTATTGTTGTAGAAATTACCATTGCTATTGTTGAAGAAATTACCATTATAATTGTTGTAGAAATTACCATTACCGCGGCCGTTGCCTCTACCTATTGAGTTATTTCGGCTAAAATTTCCACGCTAATTTTTCCCTTTATAACACAATATTGTACTTGGGCTTCCGGTCATTTCGGTGCTACATTGGATATATTTACCCATAGCATCATTGAAACTACTGAAATTTCCAGCTTCTAGTATAATGCGAAGTTTCTCGTATTCGCAATTCTTTGTCATGGCTGATATTGTTTCCTTTGTTGCAAACTTTTCGGCGTTATCAAAGTCCAGGCCATCGTCAATATAGGCTGCTTCGAGTTGCTTACGCAAACTGTCAATTTCAGATGTATATTGCGAAGCAGATTTCCCTTTTTGTTTTATGATCAGCAATTTTGCTTTGATAGCGTCAGTTGACTCGCCTTTGATATTGGCATTTAGTTTAGCTACTATTCCCATAATGGAAGTCTCATTTTGTACTTTGTACAAAATTGGGCCAATTATTTTAGATTTAATAACTTCTACGGCCAAGTCTTCTTGCTCGCCTTTAGTACGTTCTACTAGTCTTAAAGCCGTTAGAAATCTAGCCAGTGATAGTTGTTAACTATCAAATTTTGGAATTGAAGACGAAATTTGTCTTATATATTCGCCATCTAAAGCTACCTGGTTCGTCATGTTCATAGTTCTAGGGGCTCAATGTCACTATCAGCTTCAGTATCTGTGTCACTAGTAAGTAATGGCCTAGATTCGTTAAGTTCTTCTAGCTGTTCTGAGTCAAAAGTTGCCATCAGTTTTAAATCTTTTGGGATGTTTATACTAATATTATGCCTCCTACTAATATTTAACAATCTAGTCCCAAGTGATTTTATTATTTTTTTGCATTGACTCCTATGCTGATCTGTAAGCCTATTTTCTTTACTTATAAATAGTTGAACTATATTATTATAGTTTGAAATAACTATGGTTATGTGGTGAATTAGCGTTTCTACTCTTACAGGTGGGGTCTTGTTAACGCACTTATAGGATTTTTCGAATTTATCTTTAAAAGTATTTATTTGCTTGGCTAATTCACTCCATTCCATAGCTCTTTATCTACGAGTTTATAAACGGGCTTTTTATGATGTATACATTTAATTTTCGTATGTATTTATCCTGTCACGGTCGCCATGTAAAGAAGTTTTTAATTTAATTAGAACACAGGCACGTCAGTGCCGCTTTACTTCTGATTTTTAAAAGGAAAGTTTATTCAATATATTTCTTACAGCTAACCGCATAGCTGCGCTGCCGTTACGCCAGCAGCGGAGTGGCTTCGTACATATTTTATCTTATCATCATAATCGGGAGAGAGAGAGTCTTATGTACATATCATTAAGAGTTGAACAAAACAACTCAACTCTTGCGTTTATCTGCTCATCGTAGAAAAGTCCCACTAGCAATCAATAAGCAAAAACAATAATCAATCAATTATGATTTGACTAAAACCCGTTACATACAGTTGTGCAAGCAAAGACACAACTACGACGACTGCAGACAACAACACTTTATTGGTACAGTGTACCCTCAATATATGCGCATACTACACGTGACAAGCTGCTCTAGTTCCCCAGACATCACGCTGGCTAGCCCAAGTTTGCTTCTCAACAACAGCTGGCATGTAGACGTGACGCTGGGCCCTAATCGTCTACCGATCATCAACAGCATCAGCAGAGAGCCGGAGTTTCTTACAACTGAACGCCAGACGTACTTAAACTTCGGTAAGGCAGACTGAAAGGCCATCATGGATTACACCGAGGAGCCTTTCACTGCCCAGCAATGTGCATGCGGGTGAGCGTAATTTCAGGAGCGTGCTCACCCGTGCGCTTAAAAGTTTCGTCCCAGCCGGGCGTATTCCAACTGAAAGACCATGTTTGCCCGCCGAAAGCAACCACCATGGCGGCGGTGAGGGAAGAAATCAGGAAACGTGACCCGAGCGATCCTACCATCCTTACTCTGAACCGCGCCATCGACGCAAAGGTAAGGGAATACAGGAAGAAAAAATGGCTTAAACACCTTGAAAACTGCCCCAGAGACTCAAGAATGTTATGTTCGACTATCAAAGCGCTTAACTCAGGAGGGAGGACCAAAGACAACGCAGCCTTAAATTTTGATAACAGCCCCACCTCAAATGCGAAAACATGTGCGGAGTAATTTTGCAAACAGTTCGTAGAGCATCCACCCAAGCCGGATCGCTGCTAGAGAAGGCTGGTGCGTGAACTCAAAAAAATTGCACCAGCTGACAACAACACCTTCTCGGTAGACGAGGTGGAAAGCGCTATCGGAAAAGTGAAACCGTCCAAAGCCTATTACGTAGTGACCATGCACCCACCATCATCTACAATCAAGCTAATCACATATGCTGATGACTGTACCGTACTGAATATTGAAAGGGACATAAATCAGATGACAGCACAATTAAACACATACTTTGAGGAACTCGTCATCTTCCTCAAAGACAGAAACCTGTACCATTGGACTAGATGGAATTGCCACGATCATGCTCAAACACCTTGGTAAGAGTGTCATAAAATATCTGACTGATATTTTCAACCTGTGCATCAGAACGCTTAAGTTCCCCGACCTCTGGCTAATGGGGAAAATAGTACCGGTACACAAGGCAGATAACCCTAGCATAGACACATCTTACAGGCCAATCACGCTTCTGACCCCATCGGGAAAGATCCTGGAGGCGCTGATCCTACCAATCCTGAAAAGCCACCTCCACCTGACTGACCATCAGCATGGATTCAGAACCAATAGGAGCACCTCTACGGCTCTATACTTACTCACCACAACAATATCGAACGGGCTAAACAGTGTGCCCCATCATCAGACAATTGCAGTAGCTTTGGACCTGCAGAAAGCCTTTGATACAGTAAGCCACAGTACGTAACTAGGGGACGTCATTGCTACCACACTGCCCAGCAGAATCAAGAGGTGGCTGTCAGTCTACCTGACGTGTAGGTCTTTGTAAGTTACGTACGACTATAATTTACAAAGACGTGAGGAGTAACCTCCGCAAGTTGAAACAAGGCGTCCCGCAAAGGGGAGTACTATCGCCTCTGCTCTTCAACTATTACGTAGTGACCATGCCCCCACCATCATCTACAATCAAGCTAATCACATATGCTGATGACTGTACCGTACTGTATGTTGAAAGGGACATAAATCAGATGACAGCACAATTAAACACATACTTTGAGGAACTCGTCATCTTCCTCAAAGACAGAAACCTGTACCTCTCACCCCTTAAATCCCCATCGACCCTTCATGGCTGTGGCACTCAAATGCCTACCAACATGTTCTCCAAAATTCTTCGTGTCACCCAGGACAGCACTTTTGTTTTCTCTAAACATGCCAAGAACCTGCAACCGAGAAACAAAATCCTGAAGGCTCTCGCAGGCAGCATATGGGGTAAGGACAAGGAGACACTATTAAGCACATATAAAGCCTGCTGCCGGTCAATTGTTAACTATCCAGCCCGGCCAGGAGCCCGTGTCTGAGCAAAACCTTGCGGTGTAAGCTCCAGGAAACCCAAAACACAATCCTAAGAGCTGTGTCAGGGTGCCACACGATCGTGCACCAACACCACCTACACCAAGAGACACTGGTTTCACTTGTCAAGGTACACAATGAACTGTTAACTAAACAATTCGTTGCTATATGCACGCTTGAGGGCAATACTTTGTACAGTACGGTCTTGTCCACGCTACCCCCTCGCCACATCCGCTCTGATATCGCAAATCAAAATTAACAATGCCGATGTCTGCCCAAACTGTGGTGGCAGCCCCCATGGCAGCACTTCTTCAATTGCCTTGTGTTACCTACACTTTAAACTTTCTATGTGAATATAATGGCGCAACAACGACAAGAATAACAGCAGGAACGTATGGAGAAAGGATCTTCAAGTAAGGGGCTATTACTCACCGATGTGAGCATGACAACTGTCAGCATGACACCATCGGTGTTTGATGGGCTCGTTTGCTTGTTTTATTTGGGTAAAATTTTTTATTTTTGGCAGGTTCATGGTAGGGTTAACATAAAAAATATGTTTATTTTAGAATCGAAATCGTTTAGATAGCTTCTCTCACGTGCAGTATGTGCATATATATTTTTTTAATAGATGTATAAAGAATTGGAGTCAATTATTTTTTATGTATTTATGAAGAAGATGGGTTTTTGTTGCGCTGAAGTTTCAAATTGTGGAAAATTTAGAGATAAATTTGAATTATGAAATCCCGTATTATGGCAAAGGAGTTAGAATTGATTGTTGTAAATGGGATATTAAGTAAAAAAGTATAGAAACATTAAGTATAATTGATCATGTAGAAGAAATTGAATAATTATTCATGGGCTTTCTTTGTAAGCAGACGAGATTCAAAACTCCAAAATATAATGAAATATGACTACATTGCTTTCTTTACGATAGAGAAAAGGCGTGGCTACGTATGATTCTTATTCGAAAATCGATCAAAAAAATGTTTCCAATAATAATAATTGGGTAAACGTTTGTAAGACTATACAAGTTTCGGAAAAGCCGAAAATAGCTCCCTTACTGTTTTTTTTTATAAAATATAACGCATAGTAATGAAAATGAATGAACTATTTTTTGTAATCATTACAGGTGTTAATATGGTAAAAACTTCTTTGTAGGCTGCTAGTTTATTTATTTTGTAATGATAATTTGAGCCTGTTGTCTGTTTGTTATACTTTATTTTATGTGTTTGTGTTTATAAGTTAATGTAAAGCAGATATAACATGTAAATAGTTGAATTGTTTTGTGGTATAAATGTAAATTTGTGAAATTTGCTTATCTTTGGAGACAGTTTGTGTTAAAAATTAACGAGTATTGGAGAGAGCATTGAGATGTAGATGTTTTGTTGCATTATTAATTTGGAATAAGATAGTAAAATTGTATTATTTTGATAAATATCAATATTAGAACATATTAAAGTTGTGGTTTGGCAAATTGGCTTAAAAATGTTAAATGAATTACAAGAATCAATTTTGAAATGTCTTAGCGATTCTAAAAAAAACGATTTGTTTTTGTTAATGTCGTCCTCATAAGGATTTGAAATCATTCAAAAAACATTGGGTACCAATTTGAATGAATTTGATCGTTCGTTGCTGTTATGTTCTTGCGTGCTGTTAAGGGTGCTAATATTAAATTTTGTTCTGTTAGACCCTACACTACTGTTCGCGTGCTTTGCTTATGGGCCTTTGGCTACTAATACATGACTCAGCTGATGTGATGACTTTTAGTATAGTTTTTGAATAATATGAATATTGTTGGATTTGTTTACTTGTTATGGGTATTGGGGTATGTGAGATGAAAATTTAGATTATATTTTGCGGAATAAAAGAATAACATAACAAAGACAATGTGCGTTGCCTTTTGCTTTTGAATTTATATAAAAGCAAATTGTCAATACGTCTATCTCATCTTTTCTCTCGCTTGCTCATTATCGCAAACACAGGCTACTAATCATGCTGCCGTGGACATTAATCGTGCTGAACAGCAAGTGAGTATGTTTACACCTCTTCCTTTTTAATACTCATTGCTTGAAACACAATAATTACGGATAGTTTACTTTGCGGCTCGTACGATAAAACTATTAGTTTAACAAAAAAAAAGGATCACAACAGAAATTGTATGAGTTTTTCTCGAATTTAATTTTTATAAATGCTAATTTTTTTCGTAGAATGAGCAGATATAGAAATATGATGAAAAACCTTGATTCTAGACGTAATTTTACTAAAGATACGAGATGACCAAGCTGAAATTCGAAAAAGCACCCTAAGATACAGAAGGATACCAATTTTCAAAACTTTCCGAAAACTTTCCAGCCAAAACAACCAAATGACTGTTCTTATGTGTTTGAAACCGAAAGCAAATTGTGCAAAGAAGAGTATGTTTGCTCCCATGTCAAAATGATCGATCAAAAATGAAGTTTATGCTTGAAAAATTGTGTGTTTTTGGAGCTATCGACTCAATATTTTTCATAACTTCTTTCACGTTAACGAAGACATAGTGCAAGAATAGTCAAGATCAGGCTACTAAAGCATATAGCTCACATAAAAATGACCGGCCAAAAATAAGGTTTTTGTTATAAAAAACTTTTATATTAATGCCTGACTATAATCCAGAGTTTTACAAGAATCTGACATAAGGATATGGTTCCGCCCATATAGCAAAAAATTTAATAACGAGATTTCTCTGTAAGCACACGAGATGCAAGATTGCAAAATGTAATAAATTGGAAAATGAATGGAAAAACGTTTGCAAGAGTATATAAGTTTCGGCAAATCCGAAAATTGCTCCCTTTCCAGTTTTTAAAACCAAATGACACGAATATTTAAATGTATTTGAAAGTAAGTAAAAAATTATAAATAAATTTAATGCGGGTAGAGCCTTGCGAGAAATAGTTTTGTATAAATGTTATGTTAATGTATGCAATAACGTATTTGCTTGGAAAACGTCATACAGAAGTCAAATGATACTATTATTCTAATCTAGAGAAGGGCAAAACTCACACACCTAAACATTTCGTTGTACTATAAGTAAGCAGCGAAAACGAAGCTGGTTGACAATGAACTGAAAAAAATTACGAGCAAACGTGCGCTCACAAGAAAAGTCATTAATATTTTTAATGAACAGAAATGTATGCTCTGAAAATATTTTCGTTAAGTATAACTAGCTTTAGAGAGTTCTGAACAGCGAATGAATATAATTTTCGCTTAAGGGGTTAGACCTGTATTTGTATTTGTATTTTCTGAGAGTAATATCTAGAAAATATTCACTGAAAATTGCAAGATGATCCGAAAAATATTTTTGGAGTAATTCAACAGTGAATGGCAGCCTCTATGGCGCACGTCAGTAGATAGGTAAAATTTTAAACGCGTTTTTCTCGAAACCAGTTTTCGAAATCGGTGATCACTCTAACTTAAGAATAGTTATACCGATCGGTTTGAATTTTTATACTCTTCACGAAGTGAAAAGTATTATAGTTTTGTCACGAAGTTTGTAACAGCCAGAAGGAGGCGTGGCCGCCTATACAAAGTATATATATTCTTGATCAGGATGACAAGACGAGTTGATATAGCCATGTCCGTCTGTCGGTATGTATGCAAACTCCTCCCTCAGTTCTGAAGCTATCGACCTGAAACTTTGCACAGACCCTTGTATTTTATTACGATGACACATTGGTCGGAACCAGCGAGATCGGACCACTGGAACTGGTAGCCACCATACGAAAAGAAGAAGAAAAAAAAAATTTCAATCGTTGTATGAAAAACTTTTTTGTTTTCCAAGATAGAGCGCTGAAATTATACCAGTGGTGAACAACCATAGCCAGGCTAAATGCCTGAAAGTTTCATTGTGATTGGAATACTGGAACTGGTACCTGCCATACAAAATGAAGAAGAGGAAGAGAAGCAAAGTTTAAATCGTTGTATGGGAAACATTTTTATTTCTTAAGATAGAGTGCTGACATTTCAAAAGTAGTAAGTTAGTGTCACCAGATCAATTGCCTGTAAGTTTTATTGAGATCGGACTACTGGAACTGGTACCTGCCATACAAAATGAAGAAGAGGAAGAGAAACCAAATTTAAGTCGTTGTACGGAAAACTTTTTTGTTTCTTAACTAATCGACTTGAAACTTCATACTTTTGTTGATAATGTGGCTTAAAAGCTATTTCGATATCAAAATGGGCGTGGCACTCCCACATATGACCAAAACCAATAGTTCCCATATATCTGGCACTCAATGCGGTATAACAACGAAAACTGATCTGTAGGCGATGTGGACAAAATAAAACAAGATTCCAAAAATAAAATGGGCGTACCACAAAAGATGTCGTGAAGAGTATACATCTTCGGCAAGGCCGAAGATAACGTCCTTACTGGTTTTTCATTTATTCTGTTAATAATTTGTTCTCCGGAAGAACGAAGTATTTTTTTTTTGGTAAATTTTTTTTTTTATAGCCGAAAATGTGAGTCAAACTTGGGTAATATACACAATTTTGACTTTGAGTGTCCTCCATTTTGTCAAAACTCAACATTTTTCAAATCCCTTCGTCCAACCGGAGCATTATGGAATTACCTGTCGTTCTTTTTTTTACTTTTTGAATTCCGATAATCCAGTTTTTGTTAGAAAAGCTTTTTTGTTCATGGATATAAGTAAACCAAACTTTTCCTTGTTTTTATTAATTCCTGACTAAAATGCAGAAATTTCTAAAAATCGGACATAAGGGCGTGGTACCACCCCTACAACTAAAACCTTAAAAATGGGATTTCTCTGCAAACAGACGAGATACAAGCTTGAAAAATGTAGTGAAGAATCCCTACATTGCTTTCTTTAAGACAAATTAGAAAATGGGCGTGGCTACGTATATGATTCTTATTGGAAAATCAAAAAAGGATTTCCTAATAAGAAAACGTTTGCAAGAGTATATAAGTTTCGTCATAGCCGAAAATAGCTCCCTTACTGGTTAAATATTATGAAACACAATTTTTTAATATATTTCATATACAGAAACATTTGGTATAAATTATTTTGTTGTGTTGGCAGGAAAAAATCTTAAAAAAGAACTATTTTTTCGTGTTCCAACTAGGTCTAACCCCTTAAAAGAACTCCAAACAAGAGCGCCAACATGCCGACAAAAGCTCAAACGTGAGCCCGAACGTGAGTATCACGTTCAGGCGTCACCCGAGTGTGCTTACTTATGCGTGAGCTGACTGAGAAGGGCAAACTCTCATTTTACATAACACGCGTAAAGAGGATAGTATACATACAGTAGAGAACGAAGTTGCAAATTTAAGCATTTTTGCTGTGAAAGACTTCTGACAGTTGTTGTAGCCACACTTGTTGTAATTTTGAAGTTCTTCTTTGTTTGCTGTTCTGTTTTGATTTAAGCATTGGTCGAAGCGAGAGGGATGTGTATGCCTCGCACACACTTTTTTGGTCGGCTTGAAAATTCTTCTTTGGGTGCTCATAATTTAAACTGAGTGCAAATGACAAAATTTCGCTAAAAATGTCCGTCCATTTAAGAGTTCGCTTTCTACTCTATAGATAGAATACTCTTTATAACACGCGTACATAGGTAACAAAATTCTGGTGCAGCGCAGTCAGCTCACGCATAGTGTAAGCACACTCGGGTGACGTAGGAACATGATACTTCGGGTGATGCGTCGCTCACGTTTGAGCATCGTCATCATGTTGGCGCTCTTGTTTGGAGTTCCTTGAGCATAAAAATAAAATCAGTCGCTGATCAGAGCTCACTGATGGTGGGCTATTTTGCGGATGGTTGAGAAATCGCACTCAACGAAAATGTTTTCAGGAATATGGGAGCATGAATTTTTTTTATTTTACAATATGTATGACTTTTCTTGTGTGCGCACTGTTTGTAATTTTCCTCAGTGCTTAGCAGATCAACTTCGTTTTTCGTTGCTTACTCGTTGCTCGCAATTGACGGCCAACCAAATTTTTTTTTACTGTCTGTTCACGAGCAAGACAAGAAAAAATGAAATTTTGTCGCACTCGCTCTGAAGCGAACCCATTTTTTTCTTTTTCTTTTGGGTTCCTGTTTCGTGTTTGACTGTGAGAGAAAAACACTAAACAGTCTCACAAAGACATCTTGATGGGACATCTTTGACGAAAGTGTCAGCAACTGAGCGAAACGTGCAAAACGACAGTTCGAAATGTCTTTTGTTGGTGTTGTTGCTGTTTTTAACATACAAGAATACTTCCAAGTCTGTGGAGAGCTTTTGAACATTATGTCCATAATTAAATATAAACATTTTATATACTTCTATAAATGGATCTGTGTCGTTGTCATTCACTGCAGCTGCTTCTGACTTTAATTTGCGACAATATGGCAATGACCTGACATTTTGATGGCGACCTATTTTTCTTAAAATTTGGTCTTGTTTGTTTGTTTATGCTTTTTTGTACATTAGGGCTGATTGACTAGCAATTGAACTTTTTTCAATTTGCCTTTCAATGCCTCTACATTAGGCATTTTTTTAATATCCATTAGCAGACCCTTTGAAAAAATATGTATTGCAAGATGGATCATTGCAATAACCATATGCCGTAAATGTTGATTTTTTTTATCAACACTTAAATTTCTAAAATTTATATCACAGGCATTATTTTGACTGCGATAATATGTTTTTAAAAGAAATTTAAGTTTTTATTTTATTGTAAATTTTGATTTTGCTATAAGTTCATTAAAAAAAAAATAATGCAATTGCATATACAGCTGTTCTTAAAATATAAGGAGTGACGAAAAAAAATTAATTTAAATTTTGGTGTTAGAAGTTGTAAAACTTGAAATATATGGAAAATTCTATAAAAAATTCAGTTCACTTCTAATATTTTAACACAACTATTTGATTAAGTTGTCAGGTCTTATGATTTTTTAAGAAATATAAGAAAGATGTTTTCGACCTTGCGAAAATTTGCAACGAATTGAAGGGGATTCTCAAAAACGGCTTAAAAAAATGACAAATCAATTTTTGTATACACATAATGGATAAACGTCTGAAATCAAGTTTTTGGTCATATTTTCTATATTCTACATGTTGTAACGGTTGCTTCGTAAAATTAATAGATTTGACATACAAGCGCCGCATAGGGTACAAGTACAGTTATAGTGTGCCATGACCATATTTTAATCCAAATATTAAAAACTAGTAAGGTACACAGTCCTAACTAATTTTTAATGTTTCGATCAAAATATACTTGACAATATAATACTCTGCAAACTTAAGAAAAATTTCATCTATCTAAAATTTCAGTTTATTGGTCTTTGAGGGGTAGTAATACCTTGAAAGGGGTATTTTCTTGTATGCAGTTTTAAGGAGGTATATTTACTGAGTCTTAATGCAGGTCCGTACATTTGAGAGTTTTGGAGATATAGCCATTTAAGAGAAAACACTTTTTGAAGGATAATTTGGAGAAGGGGGAAAAATATTAGTATGTAGTTTCGTAGACGTTTTCCGCGTACATTAAAAAAAAACATTTTTAGTATCCGTTTTTTTTCAAATATTTATTGATATTTAGAAAAAACAAGATAGTTTTTAAAAAAAAAAAGTTCAAAATCATCGAGTTATGATGCTGTGAAGTGGACGACAAAAAAAAAAGATTAGAATCATGTCAACCATGACACAACTTCTTTTTTGCCTCCAATTCATAACATTATATCTGGATGACTTAAAATTTTTTTCTTTGGATAAATTATCTTGAATTATTAAAATAAACTGTGGTTAAAATGTTTTTATTTTTTTCATTGCACTTTGATGATGAAAGAATTTTTTATAAACAATCACAAAAAACTTTACAACGTCATTAAAAGCTATCAATTTTGAGAATTTGACGAATTTTCACCTGTGGCTGCTTTTAAAACGACAAACACATTTTGATATTGATTTGTCCTGGCGTGGGAAATTTTAGATTGCCTTCTTTTGCAAACTATTTTCATACAGGCATCTTCGTACACATTTTCTTCATAATCAAATTAAAATTAAACTAATTAGTTTAAACAAAATATCCATTTAATATTAATTTGATTTGAAAATGGTTTCAATTGAAATGAAAAGAAAATAATATTTTTTTACTAATAAACAAAAAACATTGGATACATTTTCTTAGTTAGCAATCGAAATAGAAGTGTGCTATTTATATGACCAACCCAATTATGACCAATCTTGGTTTTGCCGTTTTATATAAAAGAAAACATTTACGCCAAAGGTACGGTTTTGAAATGTTCAGATGTCAAAATAAACGCATTTGAAGTCATCGTTGAAACTTGTGATATTTGTCCAGCCATGGATGAATATGCGTTTCGGCAAAGCAGAAATAAAATAATTAATAAAAGAAATAAGGTGTAAAGCATTTACATTTTTACATTTACACAGCATTACATAGGGTGCCGATCTTGCCAAGTTCTTTTTTATTGACGACTTTGCAATAAAAATGCATCCCTTGCTTCCAGAGTCGATTCTATGAAGAATGGCGTCCAAAACTTCGTCGCTTGGTGACGTGGTAATTTGGTGTTCCCAAATCAAACCCTCTTTAAGAGCGGCTGAAATGGCTGCACCAATTACGCTGCAAAATACAAAATTATGTATGAAATTATATGTTCAAATCGCAAAATTGCTAGAAAACTTAAATAAAAAACAGAAAAGGAGCTATTTTCGGCTTTGCCGACACTTATGTACTTTTGTAAACATTGTTATAGTAATTCTCATAGAAAAGTAATTATACTTTTTCCCATAAGAATCATAAACATTTTTAATGCACGAAATAAACCTTGATATAGTGAATGCGCCGCGGTATTCGACCGCAGGTTTATATATATGTACATATGTATGAAAACTTACCCATGTATTTTATTATTTATTTTTCGTGACATATTAAAATTTGTACTGAGTAAACTTAATCACTTATAAACTAAAATTAAATTAATTATCTTATATATATGATTTTATAAATTTATTTATATTTATTTTATATTATAATTTTTTAAGTCGCACAAATCGCACAAGTTTTCTTATAATCACAAATAACTGTTAATTGAAGTGTTGTATTGCGTTTCATTTTATTATGAAAATTTTGAAGTGTTGTAAAAACGTAAGTTAAAGTTAAGTATGAGACTTAAATGATTATTAAAACGGACTAAATTGAGGACTAATGGCAATAAAATGTCTCAAGTAACCATTTTTCGTTGAAATTCTTCTGAATATAAACTTTTTTTTTGTAAAAAATTACACGCCTGTTGCATAATAACAATTCCACAAATATCGATAAGTGTACAACACTAATAAAAGTTTACAACAAAATAAATAAAAAACATCATTTTGCAACACCTAAATGATGAAAACAGCTGTGAGATGCAGTTATATTTTTGTTTACGTTTGAATGTATGTACATTTGTGTATACACACGAACATTTGAACAAGAACGGCTATTTGCGTGGGTAGATTGATTTATTTTGATAATCCATACATATTTGTTATTCTTAATTGTTAACATTTTTAACAATTAAGAATAACTATAAATTTAATGTATTTATATGATTATGTGAAAAATAAATTGTATATAAAATATTAAATTATTTTGCTATTTCTATATTATTCATCAATCCACCCACTTATGTAGTTTACCAATATACAAGTATGTATGTCTTATGGTATGCCTTATAGTTGCCAGATTGTCATTTGATGATGTTAAGGATAATTTTTCATAATAAGATTAACAAAATGAATAAATCTTATTATAACAAAAATAATTAATCGTTTATTGAATTATTTTCCATAAAGCTTCAATAAAAACTATTTGCAAACAAAAAATAAATGAATTAACAGAATGCGAACTGCATTATCAAATTGTAACTTGTGTATGACTAAAGTATAATAGTTAAATCAATAGACTTACAACCAATAAAATTAAAAAATTATATTAACAATAAAAAACAAAAGTTGTATAATATACATATCTACAAAAATTAGTAATGCAGGTATCAGTTGAATATAAATCCTTTAAACTACATACCAAACAAACACCCTCTTTATTTCAATGGCTTTCCTCCTCAGATATCAACAAATCTCGAATTCTTTCGAAAATTGTAATACCATTCGAATTGATAAGAGTGTATGTTGCAGGTTACCAAATTGGTTGTAGTAGACACCACGTTGTTCATAAATTGTTAATAGGCCTATAGTTTTTTACTGATTTTCTCGTAAACGGCTCGTTCAATCGATTTGAATTTTTAATACAATATTCTTAATACATCAAAGAATGAGATAAAATAGGTCTCATGTTTCCGATTTGTTTACTCTCTTCTAGCAACAGCTTTGAATATGAACCATGCTACTTCAAAACAAAGTGGTAAGCTTCGTATTGCATTACAACTCGTTTTTCTTCTGGAGAGTTTAGAAACGATTATTTTCGGTTTTTTTTTTCTTTTAATTAGCTTATAAAATATAAAAAAATAATAATTTAAAACTATATAATAGGTAATAAAGAAAAAAAAAGCTGGGTTTCGGCTTCGAACCTCGCAATTTACATACAGGTTCCATCGTTCTACCACCTCACTACGTCGAACTGTAGAGTCCAAAATTTTAGTTGTGGATATTAACTGTATGTTAGCTGTACGTCACTCAAATATCGTTTGGTTTCTGTTTCATTTCTCATAATTGCATATATTTGAAAATTTAATTGCGTGCAGTTAAGGAATTAGAAGACGACTTGGTTAGCTTACGGTGTGAACAGATACTCAAATCATTTATATTTGTACAAGCGACGTAAGCAAAGCTTCCAAAATGTGGCTAGCTTAAACTAATGTGTACTTACTAATTCTTAGGAACTCAAAGCACAATTTAATACTGAATTCTGAAAATAACAAAATAAATACAAGCAATTAAAACCAACTATTGTAGGTTGTACAGTCATACCAGATTGTAGCAGCAAAGTAATATTGTCGCAATTCAGTTGCTTCTGGAATTTCAAAGCTTGATACGCATGTACCAATTCTTATAGAATCCGATCGCTGAGATTCGTTCGACTTACTCGGCTTGATTTGATGCGAGTGTTGGTTTAGGCGTGTGTTGGATGGTTAGGTAACTACCCGCGCTGTTAAAATGTTAACAAATGTGCATACATTTTTTCAATTTTCTTTTCATCAATGTATCTGATCAAAATGATTTGACCCTCTAAGTATTACTAAAACATTCCTCTATAAGTTGTAATTAAGGGATTTCAAGTTAGCATCTACATTTTTATATAATTCAACAAGAAATGAGATAAAATGCCTATTTTGATACATTTTTTGGATTTTCTCAAAAACCAGTCGTTAAATCATCTTGAAATTTTCACAGTATCTTTTTGAACAATATCTCTTTAAAATGTATATAGTGTGATATTTCCGATTTTTTTCGTTTTTGCGTTATTCAAAAAAATGTGCAAAAAATGACCATTTTCGGTACATTTATTCAATTTTCTCAAAAACCAGTCGTGTAATCTTGCTCAAATTTTTACACAAATACTGCCTAGGTGCATACTAATGCAATGCATATAGTGGCATATTTCCGATTTTTTTCGTTTTCTCGATATATTACTACAAAAATATGAAACACGTAATGCTTAATTTTTATATGCTTATAACAGCTTTATTTTTTTATTTACGCATACAAAATGTACATACTGAAATGTAGTAACTGACATACATGTTATTATTTGCATTTTATTGAAATACCCAATGCAAAAAGGCCATAAAATAATAATATAAAAGTAAAACTAGTAAGGGCGGTATAGTTGAGTATATTCAACCATATAATACCCTGCACATACCCTCATCTATATAAATGGTGTTCCAAATATCAAAAAAATCAGTCAAAAGTGAATAATTTTCGAAAAATTCGAGTTTGTTGATCTCTGTGGGGTGAAGCCATGAAATAAAGGGGTGTTTTTCGGTATGCAGTTAAAAGAACGTATATTAACTGAACCTGCATACAAAATTTCAGACATGTATATTTCATATTTGTGGAGATATACATATTTAAATCAAAATAAACTGGAATTTACCCATAATTTAAGTTTGCCGACCTCTAATGGGTAGTCCAAATACAAAATGGTATTTTCTGGTATGCAGTCTTATGAAGTTATAAATACTTTGCCTACTTACTAAATTTCAGGTCAGTGCCTTTATTAATTTCGGAGATATAGCCATTGACATAAAAACACTATTTGAGGGGTAATAAAGGGTAAGGGGGAAAAATTAAGTATGCAGTTTTAAAGATATACGTTTTCTTAATCTGCATACAAAGTTTTAGGTTCGTATCTGTTATAGTTATGGAGATATACAAATTTTTGTAAAAAAAAAGTGAAATTTACGAAAAATTTAAGTTTGATGGTCTTTGAGGGGAAGTCCTAAATTCAGAGGGGTATTTTCTGGTATGCAGTCTTAAGGGTATGTATTTACTGAGTGTACACACAAAATTTGAGGTTCGTACCTTTCATGGTTTTGAAGATATCGTAATTAACAATAAAACACTTTTTGAGGGGTAATTAAGGGGAGGGGGGAAAATTTGGGTATGCAGTTTGAGGTTCGTACCTTTCATGGTTTTGAAGATATCGTAATTAACAATAAAACACTTTTTGAGGGGTAATTAAGGGGAGGGGGGAAAATTTGGGTATGCAGTTTTGTAGGTCTTTACCAACTTAGTCGACATACCAACTTTCATTGTTCTAGCGTTTCTGGTGTTCAAGTTATAGCCTTTTCAAAAAGTGGGCGTAGCTGGTTGGGCGGGAAGGAGTGGGCGTGGCTCAAAACCGTTCAAACTTGATCTGCTGCCGAGCATCACGAGTCTATCCTCCAAATCTCAAGTCTCTATCTTTTATAGTTTCCGAGAACCATTGGTGAGGACGGACGGACGGACGGACGGACGGACAGACGGACAGACGGACGGATATGGCTTAATCAATTTGTCTTGTCGTCCTGATCAAGAATATATATACTTTATAGGCTCCCCCTCCCCTCCTTCTCTGCGTTACATACATTTCGGCCAAACAAACACAATATACCCTGGTACAGTATGTACAGGGTATAAATAGCAACACACTATAAACCTAAAATCCACCGTTCCAGCGGAACGATGGGAAAATTCTGTTGCTGGGAACGTGTTGCTAACTTCACTCAGCGACAATTGTTAAACGACTTTCACAACAAAAATGCTTAAATATGCAACTGAGTTTTTTAAGAGTTCGTTTTCCACTCTATATTTACTATACTCTTCGGAGCTGACTGCGCTGCATCACAATTTTTTAACCTAAGCGCGCGTGTTATGGAAAATAAGAGTTTGCCCTTCTCTGCTCTAATCTTTTAAAGAGACAAAAACCTTTATTGTTTCTTAACCAATCGACTTGAAACATACTTATGTTTATAGGAGAGGGTGATAATTATTTTCATAAAAATATAGGCATGGTGTCATGCCCATTTATAGCCCAAATAAATAATTTCTATATCTCTGGAAACCGATGAGGTATAATAATGAAAAATGGTATATAGGCTATTAAGATAAAGAGAAACAAGATTACAACGATAAAATGAGCATTGCACTAAAAAGAGCTTGAAGAGTTTTTAATTCTTTCTTTCTGATTCGTCGTTGTGTTTTCTTGTTGCTTTTAATATTTGTTTGGGTATATAGAGTCTATATTATAGACGCACAAGCGTAAATCTGGTGCCTGTCATTTTTTTGCATGTGGAAAAGAATAAGTCACAA